>CABHPR010155153.1:15204-28347 GCA_902168415.1 Peromyscus melanophrys
ACACACACACACACACACACACACACACACACACACACACACACACGGGCAAGTCCCTTTCAAGGTCATATGTCCTGTGTTCTGACTTCCTTCCACTGGGCCCCACTTCCTAAAGATTTCCGCTGCCTTCCAATAGAGCCACAGGCTAGTGCCCAGGCTTTTAACTCATGACCTCAGGGGACACTTCAGATCCACTCCAAGCTGTGGGTAGTGATGGCTCCCTGTAACCCCAGTACTCCAGAGACTGAGGCAGGAGGATCATGATTTAGAAGCCAGCCTGGGTTAATTAGTGATACCCTATGTAAAAGTAAAATAAAAAAATAAATAAATAAAGGCAATAATGCCTGGTCTTGTTGGGTCTCAGTTTCCCCGTCACAAATGTGGTGATCATAGGATCTGCCTCAGGGATCTTGAAAAAGAACACATCTTACTGGAGATGCCTGACATCAACTCCTGCTGAACTCAGTAAGTGGCCCCCGTGGACAAGAAGTGGAGCGGCTGGTGTTCAAGCCACCCTCTCGGAGGCCAATGTGAGACTGGGGCTGGTTTGGAATGGCTTGCCAGAGCCAGCTGTCCAGGTCAGGACTTCAACCAGCAGAGGTAAACACAGACACTGCCGGAAATAAACATTGAAAGCTGTGTATAGCATCTACTGCTGGCATCCCACCACTACGGAGGCTGAGGCGGGAAGATAGTGAGTTTGAGGTCAGCCTGGACTGCATAGTGAGACCCAGTCTCAGATGAAAACATTAAATTTTGTAAGTTTACAATGTGACGTTCGGGGCGAACGTACTAAATAGTCGGAACCCACGTGTTTGTCCCATTCTGAGGCAGCCCACACCCACTGAATCTGTGCAGTAACGTAACGTCCCAATCACACAACACTGCTTCCCCTAGCTCCCTGCGATACAACCACAGCAGTATTTACCCCGCGGAAATGGGCAGACGGTGTCTATCAGGGCTCTGCTGCTGTTTTTATTTTATTTTCTCCTCCTTGAGAAATGGTCATTAGGATTTCTTCTCTGTCACGGCCTAAGACAACCTCCCCCTCCTGTCTGAGGTTTCTCCCAGCTTTCTTCAGGAAAACTCTTATTCCTTATGCCCCGGTCACTCTGCTTTGGGCAGTCGGACAGCATCATCTGCCCCTGGCATCCTCTGCTTTCACAAAAAGGGACGTGGAGCTCGTGTAGGAAGCCTGGCACAGGGTCCCTGTCTGGGGGGCCTTTGTCACGACTTTCCAAGTTGCTGCTGGCTTGTGAGATCATGCCTAGCCTCGGGGGCTTCAAAGTCATGGGCGAAGACATCACTGGCTAAGAGGGCGGGGTGGGGGGGGTGGGCGGTTAGAATCCAGGGCGGAAGGCAGAGGCTGGGGCGAGGAAGCTCCTGGCCTCCGGGCACTGCCAGCGCCCTCTGCTCACCAGCTTGCCCCCTACTTCGGGCAAATTCCTCTCCGGGCGATAAGCGTGGCTCCGTCTCTGAATTTTCCCATCCCGCTGACAGTTTTAAACCAATAGATTTATGAACTTTTAAGTAATAGAAATATTTAAGGCAGACTGGTCTGTCTTATCTGTTAAGACAGGGACACTCCTCTTCAGAGGTGGGGGAGGGGGTAAACTCATAAAAAGGAATGAGGTTAGTGGTCCCCCAGCTAGAGGGATGGTGGGGGGCTCTAGAGGAATGGTGGGGGCCCTAGAATAATAGTGGGGGGCTCTAGAGGAATGGTGGGGAGCTCCTGTTGCCCAGATGCCTTTATTCCTGCCCAAGGGCTAGGCCCGGTTCTACCACTTTCCTGTTCTTTCTGGGTGTTTCTCCCGGTGGGTTTTATTCTTCTCGGCCCAGCTGGAATCCACCCAGCTGGATTACCTCCATCACTCTGATGAACACAATGAGGATGAAAGGCTGCTGATGGTAATGATGGTGAGCATGGACTGAACACCCACTGTACGCCAAGTGCCATAAGCATCCACTTGATCACCTGGGAAAACCCAGGGCACAGACAAGTGGGCTCAGACAGTGAGGGTAGGACCCAGGTTCTGTGGGCACCCGAGGCTTATTCAACTAGGAAGTCGTTCTTAGGGAAACCTGATGGCAGAATCGTATGACTCTCTAACAATACCCAGAGTCTCAAAGGAGCCGGAGACAGCAAGGGACCTCCAAGTTTGATTTTTATGATATTTATTCTTACATAGGAAGAAGCAGGCCCAAAGGGCTAACGTGACTTGTTCAAGGCCAAATGGTTTCTGACTGTTGGCAGAAGGATTCGAATTTGGGTCTGATTGCCAACCTTCCTGCTCTCAGCTCCCTCACCCACTGTTACCTCCTGCTGTTTTTTCTCCTTGCCCTCCAACAATTCCATTGACTTAGGGACTCTGGTGTCCCACCTACCTTGGGGTAATGCTGTTTTTCTTGTCCAAAATGTCTAAATGATCTGTTGCCCTTAGCAAACCCTATTTCTGCCTGGGAATTCCCCCCAAAGTCCCTCTCCATCTCCCCCTTCACATCTATCTCTATAACCGCCCCCCAATAATTCTCCAGCCACTCTGCTGTCCTCAAGAGTGACACCCAGGGTGTCTGTGTCCCCTTTAGCCTCGAGCATGTTGTGGTTCTGCGGGAGTGAGTGTCATGCCCCCTCCTCCCCTCATCCCTGCCCAGGCATGCTGTCACTTGACTGAGGTGTGCACAGAGCTCTGTTCCCTCTCTGTGTTCCACAGTCCGCCACTAGCTTTTCTCTGTCCCTTCTGTCACTGTTTCCTGAGTGCTTCCAAGAGGGAAGATACTGGCCAAATTGGGGACTCTGATGCCATCGACACAGTCACTGCCAAGAACATCGATATGTCAAAATGGCCCTGACACGTCAATGCTCATGGGCTGTGGTTACCCAGGGTGGGGTAAAGGCTCTGGCTCAGTCAGCGGTAGTGGAAGGCTTCCTGGAGGAGGCAACACTCAGCTGAGCTGCTGGAGGAAGCTAGGTGGCAGCTTAGGCAATGGGGAAGCATTGCAGACAGGGAGCATGGTGTGGTCTGTGATACCTCAGGGCCTTGGCACTGGCCATCCCCGCCACCCAGGACTGCTCTTTCCCTGGGCATGACTAGACTGTGGTGGAACCAGAGGTGGAGCTGGGATGTGGGCTAGCCTAGATGACTCCAAAGCTTGCCCTCACAGACCTCTGTCTTAGCTGGAGATAGACTTCCAGGAGACTCAGCCTAGTCACCAGTCATGACATCACCACTTGCTTTGGGAGCACTTTCTATACATTTTGGCTCCCCCTGTTCCAGAAGGTATAGCCTTGGGCAAGTTACTGGTCTCTATGCACCAGGGAGTTGGTGATGGGATCCCTGTCAGAGCTGATGAGAGAGTCAGTATCTTCTCCATACATGAAGTGCTTATCGGAGATCCCAGCAGGATGCACACCAAGGAAGAGCCAGCAGGTACACCAGCTGCCGGGACCTCTGTCTGGCTTGAGTCCACCGGCCATACTGTAGACCAGCATTCTACCACCCCATTCCTCAAATGTGCACACACACACACACACTCATGCATGTACACACACAGTTGCTCACATAAACATCCAAATACACACTCATGCATGCACACACACACACACACACACACACACACACACACATGTACACACACTCATGCCCCTCCTAGCTTCTAATAGAATAAGTTCTGTGGAATGCACGGGATGGATTTAGAAAGCAAGGTTGGATATAACTTAGAATCCACAGGGTACACAGCCCTGGACCCGGGATCAGTACCAACTGTGCGGGTTTAGGAGATAGCAGCTGCCAGGCACCTCAGTGCTTTGCTATCTACTGCAAATGTGTTCCCCATTACCACCATCCTCCAAGCATAAAAACCCTGTCGGCATTTCAGCAAGGCTCCCGGGCCTGCAGCGGCCATGTGATATACGGGCTTTCTGCCTCTCCTTGGCTGTTTGCTTGGGGTGCTTTATTCCCTGCCTGGCCCAGCCTTGAGGTACTTGGTATGGGTGGAAAAACTGGGGACCTCAAAGCTGGAGATGACTTCCAGGATGAGGAGACAGGAGGCATCACAGACTGTGTTGCTGGAGGGACAGCTCACATTGCTGTCTCCAGCTCTGGTCAGTCTTCATATGTCCACCCACGTGTGCTACCAGCCAGCCAGTCTTTTAGTCATCAGACATCTGTTGGCACTGAAGTGGACAGATCCAAAGGCAGCCACCGTGATCCCTAGACCCCTGAATTCAGGGCCTGCAGGATGCCCTCCCCTATGAGGATGCCCGTAGCCTGTGGTGTGCATTTGGTCCACAGGGTATGGCAAAGATGAAGTTATTTTGTAGATTAAGTTGTGAAATGGAGCTTTGAACCAAGGAGAAGGGAGGTTATGAAGGGTGAGGTGTGGCTCAGTGGTAGTGCACTTATATATCGTGTGGCTCACTCCCAGCACCATAAAAGGAGAAAGAAAAAAAGGAAGGAGAGGAGACAAGGAAGGGGGTGGAGATTATCCTGGATGGGCTCAGTGTAACCAGGTGAAGGCAGCCCATCCGGAGGTCAGGAGCCCCCTCCTGCTGGCCCTGGGAATGCCAGCTCTTCTATGACACACACAGAAGAAGAAAATGAATCCTTTTACTCCCAGAAATGAACCTGGAGCCGATTCTTCCCCAGCCTCATCTTCAAGAGGAAAACTCAGCCCAGAAATCCTGAGAAGGTAAAGCTGGCTTGGCTATGTTTGGCTTCCTGAGCCGAGGGACTCAAGAGGTCAGAAATGTGCACTGTTAACGATGTTCTAAACACGTGGCAAACTGTTACAAGTCACTAGACAACTAAGATGAGCACCTACTATGCACTGACACTCTTATACATGAACTCTCACACTCACTCACCCACGCACAGATGAGCGTGACAGAACGGCTCCGCTGCATGCTTAATCCCATTCGGAGTGCACATGCCAGGCACACAACACATGTGCAATAAAGGTGGCTCTGAGTAGAGACCTACTGTGTGTGACCAGGAGGTAGTCAGATGCCTTCTCTAAACCTCAGTTTTCCTTGATGAGACGTGGGGATGGGAACCTGCCTGTGGGGTCGTTCAGACTACATCATCCAGCGATAATGAGATGGAGTTGAGAAGGGGGCTGCAGCTCAGGGGTAGGGTGCTGGCCTAGGATGCGTGGGTTCTCTCTTCGGCACGGCATTTTTTTTTTTCTCTGACTTTGGCCCATGTCCCCAGGATTATGATATTCATACTCTCTGTTCTCAGCTGAAGCATGAAACAGCTTTCCCCATGTCACCCACTGGGTGAGCCTTTCTCTCTTGGTAATGCAGACTCCTGGGTACCGTCTATTTCTCAGTCCCACCTGCAGAGACAAGGGCCACACAAAACCAAACACATGGGTAGACAATGTGACGAGAGATCGGAAGAGACATCCTTACGGGAAAACAGCACAATAAAATAAAATGTCATTAAATTTGAATTTCAAACAAAATAAAAACCATGTTCCAGGGGCTGAAGCTCGGAGTGCTTGCCTTGTATGTGTGCATCCTGTGTCCATTCCCAGTACCTCAAATTACTTTTTATCCACCTGTGAGAGTCCCCAACATTGTGTCTACAACTGCAGGGTTGCTGAACCTAGACCCTGGATGAGACATGAGACTCTATTACAGAGTCTCAGCAGAGGGGGAAAATATCTTATATTTCATCTGGCTATATTGGAAATATCTGAAAATCCAGAACACAGTAGGTGATTGAATAATTTGCCGAGGGGCTGGAGAGATGGCTCAGTTGGTAAAGTGTATGCATTGTCAGTACGAAGACCTGAGTTCGATCCCCAGAAGCCATGCGAAAAAATCTGGGTGTGGTGCTGGCTTTGGGGATGGGGAGAGAGGTGGATCCTTGAAGCTGGCTGGCTGGTCAGCCTAGCTAAAGGATGAGGCCCAGGTCCCAGTGAGAGACCCTCTCTCAAAAACTAATGTGGATTGCATCCTGAGGAGTGACTTCAGAAGTGGTCCTCTGGCCTCCACACACATGCACACACACACACCGAAACCAATCATTTGTTGAGAAGTCTAAATGACTAAGCTATCCCAGGTCCTCCTCTGTGGTGTCTGGTGGGGCATCCAAAGTTGACTTTCTGCTCCATGGGACAGACAAGTTATCAATGGGGACAAAAAGGGAAGCCAAGAGAGAATAATTGGCTTGTCCAAAGGCCCAAGGCAGAGAGGCAGCCGGGCTTTGAACCCAGCGCCTCCATTCCTGACATTTAGCTCGAATCCCCCCCCCACCGATGTCTCCCCAAGACACTGGTTAAAGTGTGAGGGCCAACCGTGATCCCTGACACGACCCAGCCAAGCAGCTGCCATTGGCACTGCCTCTGTCGTGACTGGTGTTCACCATCCAGCTTTGACAGTTTCTGTGGGGTCCTGAGAGCCCTTCAAAGAGGGACAGAACAAGGAGAGAACTGCAGCCTTAAGCCTCTGTGTGCGTGTGTGTGTGTGTGTGTGTGTGTGTGTGTGTGTGTATGTGTGTGTGTGTGTGTGTGTGTGCGTGCATGTGTGTGTTAGTGTGTGTGTAAGCTTAGTGAGGTCACACGTCCCCCTTGGCATGCCTGGCATGGTGTTGGGATCAGGCTCCAGTACCCCTCACATTGCACAGTAGGCCCGTGGTCCATCACTGCAGACGGCCGCTGATTGATCTGACCCTGTAAAGAGCCAGCTGGGCCACACGAGTCCGGCAAAGCTTAATAAGGGCGTTTTGAAGATGATAAGAGCCAGAGCTGCTCGTTAAGATTCCAGGGCCTCGGAGTCTTCTGTGCTGTATTATCTTTTTCTTCTCTGCCTTCACCATCATACTCTCTCTCTCTCTCTCTCTCTCTCCCCCTCTCTAACTTTCAGATAAAACCCCCCCCCCCGCCCCCTCAGCATCCAGAGTGCGACACAAGAGAGAAAACTCTGGAGTCTTTGATTTTTAAAGGACTAGTGTTAAAAGCGGCTTGTGACATTAAAGGGTCCCAGGTTCCAGATGGATCAACAGCAGATAGCTGAGCAGCCTCCTTGGCCAGGTTATAAGAATGTAGTTTGGACAGGGAGTGGCTGCGGCTCTGGGCTGTCATTCACAGGCCTGGTATGGTTCTGCCATCCCCAAATAGACAATGGGTGTGTCATCGGCAACTCCAGGCCTTGGTTTCCCTGGCTTTTAGCTGAAGCATGGGGACCAGTGAATCAGTCCCTCCTACTGGGAGCAGTCTGCCGACCATCCAAGCCAAGAATGGGGCAGTGGTGTCGAGGGTAATGCTGGCCCTGGGTGTGGCCAGGCAGGCTGTGGCCCGGGCTGTCATAAGAACACCCCATCACATCCTTTACCTGGACCCCAGCAGCCACCACTCCCAACTGAGGACACCTTCTTCAAGTCTCCCAGTGCCCACATCACACCTGGTGGAGACAGACAGACGGATAGATGGACGGAAGGATGGATGGATGGACGGACGGACGGGCGGACAGATGGACAGATGGACAGACAGACAGACTACACAGGGAGACAGAGAGGTGGGGAGGGAGGCAACAGAGGGGCAGGGAGACAAAACACACAGACGTGGGTTGGGGAGGGCAATAAGGTGGTTTTCCTTATTTCTCTGAGTTCTTTTGAAAATCTAAAGACAAAAGCTATAGGCCTGCCCCCAAACAGCCCTCAGGCATGACATCTCACATATAATTTTAGGGAGTTTGTGGAGTGTGCGTGTGCGTGTGCGTGCGTGCGTGCGTGCGTGTGTGTGTGTGTGTGTGTGTGTGTGTGTGAGTCCTCACCTTCCATATTGTTTTAGACACAGCCTCTTGATGTTCCCTGCTGTATATGCCAGGCTAGGTGGCTCACAAGTTTCTGGGGACCCTCCGGTCTCCGTCTCCTGTCTCACTGTAGGTACGCTGGGGTTACAAAGGTCCTCAACAAGTGTATTAGGCTTTTCATGGGTTGTGGGGGCCTGAACTCGGGTCCTCATGCTTGAAAATCCAAGTGCTAACCCTACCAAGCCATCTCCCCAGCTCTATAACATTTTCTTGAGATAGGGTCTCACAACTATGTAGTCCAGGCTGGCCTTGAATGTATGCTCCTCCTCTTACCTCTACCTTCTAAGGCTGAGATTATAGGCATGTACTACCACCCATGTTCTGAGGGCTAGCTGCAGGAGAAGCATGCAGCTATAGGAGATGAGCGTGACATGTGCTCAGGTACTTCCCTGATCCACACCATGGTGCCCCGTGCCCAGGGTTCATCTGGGATCAGCTAAAAACCATCCAGGCACAAGCCCCTCATCAGTTCTATAAGATGACTTTTCCCTGGTGTTAAAGGGAGTCTTATGTTTGTTCATCTGTTCTCTTTCTTGGTATATATGTGTTTGAGTCTGTATATGTGCCCCATGAGTGCACATGCCTAAGGAGGCCAGAAGAGGGGAGCAGATCCCCTGGGAGCTGGAGTTACAGGTAGCTGTGAACCACCTGATGTAGACATTGGGGAACAAAACTCATGTCCAATGGAGGAGCAACAAAAACTCTTAACTGCTGTGCCATCATCTTCCAGCCCTAATTTCTTCTTTATTTAGAACCCAACCCTGCTCCCCATCTCTACTAGGGGACTGGATCACCTTGGGTCAACCCTTCTGGAGATTCCAGGTGACCAGGCTTCCCCTTCGGCTCTGTGTGTTGGTGCCAGGAGGCAGGTGGAGAGGCTCCCTCTGGGGTAGAGGTGGGTTCTGAGGAGGGGTAGAGATGGGGCCTTCTTGGTCTAGGGCCTCTTGCCCTAGACCAGCGAGCTAGGCTACCTATTCAATACCATTGCCAGTGTGAAGGGTAGACAGCTCTCCAGGTCCTGTGGCCCTCACATTCTGGCTTTCTTCTTCCCCTAACTTCTTGTTATTCTAATGATCAAGTCTCCCCCCCCCCCCCATTCCTCTCTCTCACTTTTGTGGGTCTCCATTTCTGCTGTCACTTTCTGCCATGGACATCGTCTACCCACCTCCGCCTGTTTCCTTTAGATCACGTGGAACCTCAGCCTCTCCTACTCCCTCTTTGCAGTGCTCTTTCCCCATAGCATAGATGACAGAGGTTTCCATACACACACATCTAGCTAATGGACCAGGAGCAGTGTCTCTTGGGAAAGCATGTATGTATGTGCGTGCGTGCGTGCGTGCGTGCGTGATATTGCTGACTGCAAGGCTGTATTGCTCCACATTTAGAATTCTGTTTCTTCCTGGGATATATTCTCTGTCCTGAAGATTATATAGTTTGCAAAATCACCTTTCTCCACAGGGTTACTGTGTACGAGGAAATGGCCAGTCTAGAACTTGGCCACCCTCTGGGTGCCTGGCGGAGAAGCGAAATCTGCAGTTAGCCACAGATTCAGTTCCTGCTTGGAAACAACAAATCCACTGGAAGCGGGGGACTGGGATCTCCCTGAACCAGAGTTGAAACGGTTGCCATTGAGAGGCAAAATGCAAAGGAAGATGTCTAAGAGCCCCGCAAGCAGCCGAGCCATCCTCGCTGGGAAAGGATTCATTTTCTCGCCTCGAATGGCCACATCTCAAGGGAACCTGCAGGCTTGAGCAGAAAAGGGTCAGATTTCATCCGGCTTCATGGCTGGGGTTTCTGGCGGCCCCCCAAATTCACATTGTTTGAATTCACTTACCCAGAGCAAAACCCCGACTGAAAGTAAAAAGACACTCAGAAACGCTTATTTTAAAGATCTCCGCAAGGTGTTCTGGACATCAATAGCTCTTAAAATCCACAGCAGTGCTTTCATGATTTAAGTGTAGAGGAAGCTGACATATGGATCACATTTTCTCTGAATTCCTCCTAGTTTTAAAAGTGAAAGGTAGATGAGGCAACGACATTGTAGAGTGCCTGGACCACTTAGAGATTCGCTCCCAAGTCAGAGCACCCCAACTCCGAGGCCAGGGTATGAGCTTGTCCAGTTTATGCCTCTGGGAGACCCTCAATGGAGGACTATTCTGTGTGGATCCCAGAGTCATTTTTTTAAATATTTTTTATTTTTATTTTTATTTTTAATTTCGGATGCCTCTCTAAGCAGCATCAGGACCAAGGTTACAGTTTCTGGGCTCTGACTCATATAAAGGAAACTCTCCCTAAAATTGCTGGTTAGAGACTTGGATGGTAGAGTACACTCCAGCCCACCTACACCAGGGTCTCTGTGTTGGAGCTCAATATGGTGGCCCAGGCCTATAGACTTGGGAGGCTGAGGCAGGAGGATCATAAGTTTGGGTCCAGCCTTGACAACTTAGCAAGACCCTGTCTCACACTTGAAGAGTCAAAAGAGGGCTGGAGGCTGTAGTCAGGACCCCTGAACTCTGTAGTTTCATCAGGTTTCTTAGCTGCCAGGGTGGGGTACCTTTGGTGGAGGTTAGGGTTTCTTTTCTTTTTAAATTAAAAAAAATTTTTTTAAGTGTGCATGTGCATTAGTGTATGCATGCTGTGGAGGCCAGCAGAGGGCACTAGATCCCCTAGAGCTGGAGTGACATTTGGTTGTGAACTGCCCTGTGTGTGTGCAAGGAACTGAACCCCCATCCTCTGCAAGAGCAGCCAATGCTCTTAACCACTGAGCCACCTCTCCAGCCCTGGGGTCAGGGTCTCTTAGCCTCTCTCTAGGCATTTTGGGGCTGCACAATCCTTTGCTGAGGAGCCCCCCTATTCATTGTGTTCAACAGCAGCCCTGATCTTTGACCCACAGATACCAAGAGCACCATCCCGCTTGTGACACCACAAAATGTCTCCAGGAATCCATACACATCTCCTGGGGGAGGCAAAATAGCCTTGGTTGAGAACCCCTGGTGTCTAAGACTTTAAAGGGATGGGGATGGCTTGGATGGGGAATGTCCCCCACAGGCTCATGCATTTGAACACACGGTTCCCAGGTGCTGGCATTGATCTGGGAGATGTATTAGTTACCTTTTTGTTGATGTGAAAAAACAAAAAAACAATACCTAGCAAAGGCAACTTAAGGATTTATTTGTTCTCACAGTTTTTTTTTGGGGGGGGGGTGAATATAGCTCATCATGGGGGAAGGATCATGAGGCAGCTGGTCACATGGCATCCACAGTCAGGAAGCAGAGAGAGATGAACACTGGTGCTCAGCTCACTCTTTTTGTATTCAGTGAAGGACCCCAGTCCATGGGATGGGACTGACCACATTAAGGTGGGTCCTCCCTATTCAACCAACCCAATCTAGAAATGACCTCCCAGACACATGCAGAGGTACGTTTCCGTGGTGATATCAAATCCAATTAAGTTAACAATGATAATCAGTCATCCCTGGACATCAGGCTCCATAAGAGCTAGCTGAGCTAGCTGACGGAAGAGGGTCGCCAAGCCCAGGACTTAAAGATCCTACCCACTTCTGCTTCTGGTTTGGGCTCCCTTCCTTCCAGTCTGGCCACCATGTGAACAGAGCCTAGCTGGGCTTGGATATGACTCAGTAGCATACTTGCCTAGTATACAGGAAGCCCTGCATTCTAGCCTCAGCTCCATATAAACTGGGGGTGTTGACACAAGCCTGTAATCCTGGGGAAGTGGAGGTAGGGGGATCAGGAGGTTAAGGCCATTCTCCACCACGTAGTGAGTCTGACGTCAGTCTGGGCTACATGAGACAAACAAATACATTTTTAAAAATGTGTGTGCATATGTCTGCAGACTGACTAATTTCCTGTGTTTCACCCACCCTGAAACACAGGCATACTTCTCATCTAGTGTTTCCCCACCCCCACCTCCCCGAATTCTCAGCTGTCATATGTAGCCATCCCCATCCTATGACATCCTTCACATGACTTGTTTGGTCAGTGACCCGCTAGAGGACATGAGGGAACTCCATGGGCGGCCTTGGACGAAGTCTGACCTAGCCACACCCAGCCCAGGTCCCCTCGTGGCTTGCTTGACAGGGTGGTGGTGGATTTGTCAGGAGTTAAGGAGATGGAGCTTGTCTGTGGTTTAACATCAGTGCCAGGCACATGGGGAATGAGCAATAATCCTATGCTTATTTTATTATGTGGGGGGGAGTGGGTCCCAAAACAGCTTAGAACTCCTGCCTCCTCCTCTCCTGCCTCCCTTTCTCCATCCCTCCTCTTTCTATGCTTCCATCTTTCCATCTCCTTCCCTTTCTTCCTCTTTCCCTCCCTCTTTTGCCCCCTTCCCATTCTTCCCTCTTTTCTCTACTTTTTTTCCTCTCTTACCTTAGACCCGCCCCTGGCTGCCCACTATCCACCAGCCTCTGTACCTGGGTGAGTAGACTCCGGAGAGCAGCGTGTAGGAAAAGCCAGGCACCTGGGGTCCTTGGGCTCAAGAGCCCACCAAGGGTTAATCCATGGGGAACAAGAAGCCAGATGAATTCTGCCCTGTTCAACACCCCAATCATCATTAGTCACGCTCGCCGGACAGGAGGCTCCCCACTGGCTCACCTCTCTCTCTGGCTTCTGTCCTGCCAGAGCAGCCATATTTCATGCTCTGAAACAGATGACCCCGGGGTCAGGGAGACGAAAGGCCCATTGAATGGGTCGGCCAGGGACTCCACGGAAATGGAGGGCAGGGAGAAGGTGGTGGACCTGTGTCTC
The DNA here is from genome assembly GCA_902168415.1 of Peromyscus melanophrys. Taxonomy (NCBI): domain Eukaryota; kingdom Metazoa; phylum Chordata; class Mammalia; order Rodentia; family Cricetidae; genus Peromyscus; species Peromyscus melanophrys. The sequence goes on from CABHPR010155153.1 coordinate 27,790, forward strand.
CAGGAGCAGCCCTAGGCCATGTCTCCTAGATGCCCACTCTCCTTCCTTGGGCCAGGTAGGGAGGCAGGAAACATGAAGCAGGGGTGGGCCTGGGAAGTCATATTTGCATAGCAACTCTTCCCATGATACCCTGCAGCAGACTGGCCCTGATGGGATTTTTTTTTCCTTTTTATTTTTTATTCTATGTGTCTTTTACATCATGTATCTTGATCCCATTCATTTCCCCATCCCTTGCATCTGCCCTCAACCCCCAGCCCCCCAAATAAAACAAAATTTAAGAGAAAAAAAAGGAAAAAAATTAAAAAGGAGGAAAAAATTAAAACTCTCGCCATAGAAGCTTCAGTGTGACACAGTGAGGCATGCCATGAACCCTTGCTCCAGTCACACATTACAGTGAGGACTGGGCCAGCTTCCCCACTGGGCACCAACCTGCTTTCAGTTTACCAGACTATTCCAAACTCTTCACAGTGAACAGGGAAGTAATTAAATGCCATAGCTACAGGAATGGTGTGTGTGTGTGTGTGTGTGTGTGTGTGTGTGTGTGTGTGTGTGTGTGTG
>CABHPR010155154.1:0-18088 GCA_902168415.1 Peromyscus melanophrys
TATTTATTTATTTATTTATTTATTTATTTATTTTGGCAGCAGGCAGAAGGAAAGGCTAAGGGTCCAACAGCTCAATAAGAATCCAGCCAGGAAAAGGGGTCAACATCTCCTTCCTGTACCTATGATAGTTACCAGTGTTCCTGCTGGAACTCTCCTCGCTTTGTTTAGTGAGGGGAAATATTTGGATCCTGGAAGTGATGTTTAGAAAAGCAGGTACAGTAATTGCTGAGGTTTAAATGTGTGTTTTGGGTTGTTTGTTTGTTCTCCAACCCAAAGTCCTGCTGCAGAAACTTGCCCCCTTGCTGCAGTGGTGTTGTGAGGTGGGGCTTCGGTCATGAGGGAGAATCTGCAGGGACAGGTTCATGCCTCCCCATGGAATGGGTTATTTAGGGTGTGAGTTTGACTCCTTTTAATCTCTTCCTGATATACCTACTTACTTTTCTGCTTTCCCCTCATGACCTGGAGCTCTAGGAGACCCTCTCCAGAAGCTGCTCAGATGCCGACACTATGCACCTCGACTTCCAGCCTCCATCCATGATCCAAAATAACCTTTATTTTCTTTACAACTTATCCAATCTCAGCTATCCAGTTTAGCAACAGAAAACAGACAGTGATTCTGAAGAAGGCCTTGTTCTCACTCCCGAACTCACCACCCATCTCAGCAGTTCACTTACACATGTTAGTGTAAAGGTAGGAAGGTTTTAGGCAGTTTTAATAGTCAACAGACACTATCTGTGACAAGCTTAATATGTATTTCTGTTTATTATCAATTCTCAGGAAAAACAGCACTCCAAGGACATATATCTGAGAAATATATAGGGCAGAATTCTGTAGAAAATATTGAGTGACAGATACTCTTGCATCTAGAAAATGATGTCTTAGGAACAGAGAAATATGTTAAGAATTGCACCCCACCTTTTATATAAAAATAATTTTGTCATTTCTTCCTCCCTGCAACTCCTTCAGCTCTTATAGTGTCTAGAGAAGGCAGCTAGCTCATGGAAGCAGGCGGCCATTGTTGCTCATTCATCCATCATTCAGGGACAAGGCACAATGCCCATTCAAGTGTCTTGGTCCTTTCTTTAAAACAGGCTCATTGTCTTGGAGTCAATGACAACATGTCTAGATTTCATTTTCATCTCAAATTTTATCTCACTCAAACATCTTTGGGGTAGAAATGTTTAAGAATAAACTTTAGAATACAATTAGCAGATTATGTGATGTATTTTTACTTTTAATAAATGAACCGTCCTTCATTCAAATTAGCATTTCTTCTCACAGAAGAAAAAAAATCAAGCAAGGGAAATTGTGGAGAGATGAATTAATGTGACATTTAGAGCAAGATTTTAATGACACAAAGGGCAAGAACATCAGAGCTTTGCTTTTTTTCCTTTCACAATTACAACTTGACATATTTCAGGATGTTGTTCCTAAAATGAACCTTTTAAGCAGAAAGTAAAAAATGAATACATGAAAAGAAAAGGTGCGGCAGCGAAGTCACGTTGGTCAGGGCAGTCAGAGCATAACCAAGACGGACTTAAACATCATCTTTCCTAGACTTGGTAGGAAGATGCTCAGTCCTTGCTTCAGTCCCTATTGGTCTGTGGAGTCACGGAAGGTGAGCCTGAGAAGGACCTCAGACAACACTTAATACAGATGAGGATCCAGATGAGGCCCAAAGAGGTCAGCTAAGGTCACACAGGCAGCTTGGAGCCTTAAACTCTCTCCTAAACCACATTGCCAATAGGTGCAATGTAAATACTGTAAAATGTTCACATCCACATCAAGCCTAGAGAAATGAACTTGTGGTCTATGAAGGAGATGGAAACGCACATGGGAAAATCGTGTTGAGATAAGGTAAAAAAAAAATACATGCATATACCTGAAGTATTTTCTGCAATTTTTTTGTACAATAAAAAGACATTCTAAAGGAGAACCAGGTGAGTGTGATTTTAATGGAATCTATTCCTCTTTGATTGGGAGAGGGAGGTAGAACTGAGGTGAATGACCGGTAGCAGCAGAGAGGCAAGGGACGTTCAATTCATTATAAGGAAGAAGTTTTCAAAGGTCAAAGTTATCCAAAGACTGGATGAGAGATGAGAACATTCATCACTAAAGGTTATTAAAGCAGAAGCTGGGAGAACTTGGCAGGGCTTCTACAGCTTCCAAATGTAGACAAGCTGTAGAGACAACCTGGGAAGATGCTGAAAACGGAGATAGTTCTGAGTCCATGCCCAAGAGGGTGCCCTGGGACTGGCTTTTTAAAGAAGCCACACCAGGGATTCTCCTGTTCAGGGAAATGCATCAGACACCTTTCAGGGAGTATTGCACCTCAAGACGCTACAGTTTTGTTCACAAGGCGATGGGAGTGATTTGCCATGGTGGTAAGGAATCCCCATTCCAGTTTGGGTCCTGCCCAAACTCGAATTACATCATGTCATTGGGACTCAGATTTCCTGTCTGTAAAAACAAGTGAGGTTAGATGTCTCTTAGGGCTCCTATATGCTAGGAGCTGGGCTTCTGAGGGTAGCCTGGATGAAACTCATCTCCAAAGTTCCTGGGAAATTCTTCAGGACATTCTGGGGACGGAGAATTGTCTTGGAATGGCTGTCAGTGACAGCTGGGCAAAGCTGTGTGATATGGCTGCTTTCATGGAGTTGGCAGGCATTCTGGCCAGGATCTGTCTGTCTCCCACTGGTCAGGTCGGGAGGAGATAGGGTTGGAAACTGGGAGCCCAGGAGTCTCGCCACTTCCTTTAATTATCTTTGTGACCCAGTTACTACCCAGGAAAGGAGATCTTAGGAGGCTCATCTGCTGTCCAGAAAGGAGAGTGTTAGGATGACCATGAAGTGACCTTTCTGTGGACACCGTGCTCAGAATCCACACCTCTGGGTGGGGAACTGGTTTGGCATGGCTCTATGCTTCCTATGGACGAGCCTCAGTGATGATCTAATGTTGGGTTCTGCTTTATCCTTGACGTTGTTCTTCCCTATCCAATTTTCCGTCTATTTCCCCATGGGAACATTTATTCTCTAAGTCTCACCCTTGCAGCTCCTCATTCCTCACTGTTAAAAAAATGGGCCGGTGTTTGAATGGTTTACCTTTTATCTTCTCTTTCCAAATATATCTATCTCTTATTTCAGTACACATCCTTTGGGGCCTTCTCAGCCCCTACCTATCTAGACACAGATGGAGCACCACATATTTCTTTGTTGTCTTTACCCAAGGAATATCTAGGAATTTACCTAGGCATTCCTAATGGGAGGAATGAAAACAATTTCCTTGGTATGTCAATAGGGAAGCTTCAATGCCCAAATCACAGGAGGTGTGGGTGAGCAGGCTATCCCCTGACTAGGTAGGGGATGCCTTACAGGTGAACACATGGAAGCTGTAGTGTCCTGTTGAGTCCTTGGACATCATGACTCCTCCATCTATATTTTTTTCTAGAAAATGTCTCTAGATCTTCAATCCTTTATTTCAAACTCTGTCTTAGAAAGGACCACCTGATGCCCTTTCCCACCTCAAATTTACCCTGGCCAACACTATTCCTGGATCTGCTTCCACAAACTTACAATTTCCTCAAGTCTATACACCTGGCTAAAGGACCTCCTTTACCTGGCTAAAGGACCTCCTTTACCTAATGTAGGTTAGAATGATACAATATATCTTTATTTTTGTTACATGCATTTATTTTCTTGTAGTAAATACCTAATAATGATGTATCCAGTGAAACAGATGATGCATTTGAAGACCCAGATGAGAATCAAGAGGATACCATGGTGGAAGGGGGCTTTAGTTTCCACACATTTAATCCAAATAGGTGTTTCTGGTGCAAGATCTGAATGGGTCCTGAAGGAATTCACCAGATAAATTTAATTTGTAAGATAGAAGGTCACAAAATACTTGCAGCTTCTAGGAAAGGATGTATTAGCAAGGCTGTAAGTAAACAAATGGATCACAAGCCTGCTTACAGCAGGGTTTATCTGAAGGACCAGGCATCTATTCACATATGATTGTGAAAGTCACTCAATGCTATGGATCCATTTGATGTCAGTAGTGAATTCTAGAAAGCTTTATTTATTTTTATTACCTGCCTTGTTCATGCATACGCCTCCTTCCCTATTCCTACCCTAATTCCTTTCTAATTTTTTAAAATCAATATTCCCAGGATGGCATTTTTATCTCTAAAGTATTTCAGTTTTGATGTAAAAACAACAGATGCTCTTTGATTTATAAAGGGCTTATATCCTGATAAAATAAGTAAGTACATTATTCATTGTAAGTTGAACGTATTGTTAAGTTCAAAGTATACTTAATATGCCTGGGCTGGTTGGTTTTTGTCGGCTTAACTCAATCTACAGTCAAGAAAAAACCTCAACTGAGAAAATGCCTCCATCAGACTGGTCTCTAGGGGGCACTTCCTTGATTGACTTTTGCAGAGGGAGGACTCAGCCCATTGTGTGTGGTACAACCCTGAGCCTGTGTTGCATTAAAAAGCAAGCCATGGGGAGCAAGCCTGTAAATGGGTTCTTCCAAGGCTTCTGCTTCAGCTCCTGCCTCCAGATTCCTGCTTCAGTTCCTGTCCTGGCTTCCCTCAGTGATGGACTACAATATGGAAGTTTAAGCCAAGTAAACCCTCCCCTTTCCAAGTTGCTTTTTGGTCATGGTGTTTATCACAGCAACAGAAAATCAAACTGAAACTTAGTGGATACCCAACTAAAAATGAAATGAACAAGTGGGCAAGCAAATTGGGAAAATAACAAAATGGAACTTTTATCTATAAAAAGTAATTAAAATTATACACTTGGCTAGATAGGAAGCAATTAGTTTTCAGAGAACAATTCAGTATCAACAGAAAGATGCATTCCATAGTTTGTCTTAGGAGACTTGCATAAATTTGATGTCTAAATCATCAACAAAGGTAAGAAAAACAACAGACAATCTGTCCATAGAAACAGATTTAACAACTTTGAGTCAGATATGAGGGCACACACTTGTAATTCCAGTACTTGGAAGGCTGAGGCAAGAGGATTGAGTTTAAGGCAAGCCTGGAGTGCATAGCAAGTTCAAGGTCAGCTTGCTCTCAAAGGGGAAACCCTATCACAAAAACAAAAATTTCTGAATATATTATTAAATAAATTTTGGCAAAGTATGAACATAGCCCATGATATTTCATGAGTTTAACCCTGTTTAGGGGAATTTCAAACACAATACAGCTTCCAAATATACTTGGTACTTACTAAAGAATGAATTTTTGTGCCTCTATGAAATACATGTGCTGAGAGCTAATCCCAGATAGGATAGAGGCAGAGCCTTTGAGGGACAATTTATGAGGGTGGAGCCTAATGAATGGCATTAGTCCCTTTATAGAAAGAGATCAGAGTGTCCTCATTATGCTGTGTGGTATAAGACTATAAGTGGGTAGTTTACAACCAATGGTGGTTCTCAACAGACCTGGCAATGCTGGCTCCCTAATCCCCAAATTTTAACTTTTGGAGCCATGCAAAATAAATTTCTGTGGCTTATATGCCATTTTGTCTATGATATTTCACCATGGCAGCTGGGCTTTGGTGGTATTTGAGTTCAAATGGTGACTTTATGGGCAATGAGTTGAGTTACTCATAGTTATTGAGAGTTTACTTGCCTTTTTAGTTAACAAGGAGCTATAGCAACTCTTTGTGCATGTATACTGCTTATGAAGTTTGACCCATGTAGATTCATATTACTGGTCCCATAGTCTGGGTACAGAGTATTTCTATCATTTTATAAAACTGTCTCTAAGCAGACCTGGCAACTATTAATTTCTTCCCATTTTGTGAATGTACATGGGATAAAACGTTGCAATCTTTTGGGTCTGGCCTTTTTTTTACTCAAGGAAAACGATGCTGAGACCAGTCCAGGATACTGTGTGTGGTAGTGGTTCATTCTATTCTACTGTCGCATTTGCATAGACAAGACTTTGACTTTGTCCATCTATTTGCCCAATAAATGACATTTGGATTGTTTCTAGGCTGTGGAGATTGTGAATAAAGCCACCACAAACCTTTGCATATGAATTTTTGTGAAGATGTGTTTTCACAGCTCGTGGGTAAATACTTAGGATGGGTAAGTGATGTTGGCCTGTCTAAGACACTGCCACGTCTTTCTCAGAGCAGCCGCACCATTTTGCACTCCCATCAGCAACAAGAAAAAGTTCCGGCTCCACCATGTCATACCAGTCCTGGCACCACCAGCGTGTTTTTAGCCATTATGGCGTTTGACAGATACTGAGTCCTGATGGCTTCTGAATTTTGGAAAGCAAATAGCCAAATTTTGGAAATGAGAGAAACGCCAAAACTTTTGCTTGGATTCATTTACTTGTTTGTTTGGATAGCAAGGAATACACACCTCTGTAAGAAAATTATGAAGAAAAATGACTTGTTCAATCAAAATAGAGAGTGAACAGGGAGAGGAATTCATTTATTAGTACTTAATAAGGGGACTCTAAGAGACTGGTGCTATTTACAAGGCAAGGTGCTCTGCGATTACTTTGTGATTATTTTTGGAACTAGAGCCATGAGTCTAATAATTTCACAATCAAAAAATTTAAAAGGGGGTTGGAAAGACAGCTCATAGTTGCTTTTGTGGAGGACCTGAGTTTAATTCTCAGCACCCACACTGGAAGGCTCACAACCACATGCAGGGGACTTGACGGGTTCCTTTGGGGTCTAAGGAGCCCTCCACTCAAGTGCACACACACACACACACACACACACACACACACACACACACACACAGAGAGAGAGAGAGAGAGAGAGTTAAAAGTTTTTTAAAAAATATTAATTTTTAAAGAAATAAGCTTGGCTGTATTGAACCACAAAACAGCAACAGAATGCAGAGCAATATTTTAAAATTCCTTTTAAAAAGGAGTTTGAGCATAGTAAATAAAAAGCTTAGTAAAAGCATTTTATAGAATTTGAACATGAGAATTTCTTAAAACACAAACCTTTCCTTTAAGTATGCTTAAATGGAGCTAGGCATGGTGGTATACACCTGTTCTCCCAGCACTGGGAGGTTGAGGCAGGAAGACTGTAAGTTCAAGGCCAGCCTGAGTTACATAGTAAGAATGTAAAGTCCCAAAAGAAACAAGCAAACAAACAACCCCAAACAAAATGAGACCTGCTTAATTTTTAAGAGCACATCTGCATTTGTTTATAGCCCCAGGCCACATTGCTAATCTGTCAGCTCATCTACTCCCAGAGGCAGCAGCTACACACACTTGAAAGGCTCATCACACTAGGGTGGTTCTTAACGATGGACAAAGAGCACGGTTTCGATAAAAGCCAAGAGCAGGATGGGCTTTGAGTCAAGTTCCTCACAGAGGCTTGACTCACCCCTAGACACCTCCACATCAGCATCTAGACCACACAACTCTAATAGTCTGGTTGTCACTGACACCTTGTAAGGATGGGTTACCTGTGACGACACTGGGGATTTTGGAGAGAAAGCTCTTAACTGTTCTGATGGGCACACCCCCTGTCTTGTCATCTTGCATCTTGGTAATGATGTCCTCGATCTGAAAGAGGTTGAAGAAAAGAGGTGTTAATTTTTTTCTTGCACAGTAATATGGATGCAAGCCTTTATTAAATAATCCCGGTGTGTATAACCCGAGGGCTAACAACAGGAATTAGGGAAAACCCCCAAGCAGCGGTCAGAAAACAGTGTCAGTGTTTGCTAAGTGTGGGTAGGTCAGCGCATGTTCCATCGGAACAACCCTTTAGTGCACCAAGGGAAGAAGGGAGAATTGCATTGGGGTTCGCGGTAGGCTCTAACATGAACATCAATGTGTATGTGATAAAATTCTCCTCCTAGTCAAAGTAAGTTTTCATCATAGCAAACTGCCATAGTTGATTCCTCCAAAATGGCCGTTTCCTAAGGTTCATCCTAAAATGTTAACATAACCCACTCGCTGGGAAGTTCGAGCAGGGCCTTTGGGAGAAAGACCACAGTGGGCAGCCGTCTTCATGGAAACAGAACAGGGAAGAGATGGACTAAGGAGGACACACATTTGTAGGTGTGAGTTCACAAGCCAAATGTAACTTCCTGGGCAGAAATGTTCAGAATAGGATCTAGGAACGTTTGTAACAAGGATGTGGACCTTTTTGTTTGGGGAGGTGGAACAAGCAGAGGAGGGGAGGGGCTAACAAGTAGGATCGACATAGTTTGGTTCTGTAACCAATAGAAATATCTTTAAACTGTTGGGATGAATTCTCTGAGTAAGACCTTGTCATATGATTTTAAAGACAAAAACTTAGCTGGGCAGTGGTGGCGCACGCCTTTAATCCCAGTACTGGGAGGCAGAGGCAGGCGGATCTCTGTGAATTTAAGGCTAGCCTGGTCTACAGAGCAAGTTCCAGGACAGGCTCCAAAGCTACACAGAGAAACCCTGTCTTGAAAAACAAAACAAAACAAAACAAAAGACAAAAACTTAAGCTATTACTTAATTTCCTCTAGTTTGACATACTATCATTACATTTCAAGGGTAACTGATTGTCTCAAAGACATGAGGCTAATAACTGCTTTGGTAGCAACAGATATGTTGTTAGATACAAAGTTAGGACATACTATAAGATCATTGTCACCATGAAGACCAGTGAAAATGCCCACCAGACATTCAACATACATTGTATTCAATATGCACAGAGTGCACTTGTTCAAGAGTCTTTAACTAGAGCTAGATTGGAGACACCACCTAACCCAGGACCCAGGGAATTGTGTCTTCTGGTTGCCAGGAGAAGGAAACTGGACATCTGTAATCAACACCAATGGCCATGACAGATGTTAAGAATTGTCACAGCCATCACCAGGTCCCACAGATGTCCAGCAGCAGAGCCAACTTAGACTCCAGGGATCAGATTTTTAATCCCTGAGCTATTCCACTTTCCAACAGGATTCTCAGAAAGCCAACCAAGTGTGGGAGCCACCCTCCCCTGGAGATGTCTTGTTTTTCCTGCAAAAGTACTGAGAAAGATGGGCTAAGGGTGTAGTTCTGAGGCAGAATATTTGTCTAGAATGTAAAACGTCTTTCATTCCATCCCAAGAACTACTAAATAAATAAATATGAGACTGTGAAAGAATCCCAAAGCCCTAGCCCCTCAGATGACAGCATCTCATAGTCAGGAGAGTCATTCCCTACAGCCCGAGGATCTGTGTTCTGTTTAATTACAGTCTAAGAACAAATTTAATCCATAGTTCCATCATCCACTTCAGCTACTGCTTGACTTCCTGATAAACTCAACCACGTAATCACTCTGAGTATCACTCATCAATGGCCTAGAAAAAATGGTCACATTTAAAAAAATGATCTATGCCTTTGATCTAGTGTGCTGTTTGAAACCAGAAGCATCAGTTATATTGATGGTTGCTATGGGAAAGCCAGAAAATATCCTTGAGGATTGGCAGGAAGCCAATAACTCAATTCAGTTAGACCTCTGAGTGGGCATTAGATCGGCATACTATTCAGTCTCTGCTACTGTGGCCAGAAGGGAAGGACTGGCTGAGCAGAGGAATTCTCCATGGCTCCTTTCTCCTCTGCTCTCTTGTTTCACCATGTGATGGAATCTCACATGGCATATTTACTAAAGAGGAAGATATATATATATATATATATATATATATATATATATATATATATATAATTATGTTGGTCTACAAGATATCAAGAAGTGTATTGCTCATCAGAGGTAATAGCCGGATCAAAAGGCCAGTCTTGCTGGGTGTGGCTGCATGCACCTGTCATCACAGTACTAGAGAAGTAGAGACAAGAGCATCTTGAGTTCAAGGCCAGCCAGGCTATAAAGTAAGATAATAAATAAATAAATAAATAAATAAATAAATAAATAAATAAATAAATAATCAATAACAAAAAGGACTGCTGATTCCTCACTGGACTGTAAAGGGGATTACATTCGGAGAAGTTTACAGCATCAGAAATATGGAGAAAGAATTCTGCAATGCCCCATGCCTGACTCTGCTGTGGTGTTGATACACACTGTAGTCCCTGTCCTGGCTTCATGGTGGACAGGGACTCTATCCACTAACCTTTGATCATGGGACTAACCTGGCTGCTGTCCCTGAATACATGTGACCACAGGCCCATCATGCACCTGTGCTTACCAGCTTTGCTAGTGGCCTCATATAGTTGATGTCCCGAGAAAGATGTGAGACATCTTCAGTGAACAGGACCACACTCATATCTTAGTCAGAACAACCCTGGCTTCCCTGCTTACCCAGAAGGAACAAACCAATGTTTCTATGCTACCGACTCAAGGATATTTACTTTAAAGCAAAACATAGTAAGGCTCTGACAAAAGGCACTTTTCAAAACTTGCCAAAGCCACAACACATATTTGGCAGGCAATCAGAATGGATGTAAATTAGATTTAGGGTGCCTTTGGAACCAACCCCTTTTAAGAACACAGACACTCAACATACAGTATGCACCATCTACTTTAAAACTCTGACAGGCTGTCCTGGTTTAGGCTGCTTATCCCACTGTTGTGTTAGTAGACACGTGTTTGGGAGCTCTGCTTGAGGCTGGGGCACCACCCACTACAATACTCTCTGAAGTTCCTAGTCATGGATTTCGGAGAATTCCCAAGAATTTACAAGAAGGCCCTGGGAGCTTATACGAACACTGACAGGCATTTTCAAACATTTACTTCCTGGTTATCTGCCTTAGGTATCTTCAAGAGATGTCTGATTTGTTCCTCAGTTGTTAATAGACTAGACATTGTTAATATAATTCTTGACTATATATTATATATACTTATTGTATATACTTTTTCTTATATTAGCTATAACTTTTTTATTTTAAACAAAAAAGGGAAAAATGTGGTTGATATATTGTGTCTCCCAACTGATTTGACAAATTCAGACAAAAAAAATTTCATTTTTTATCCTATTTAAAACAAGTAGTTCCTTTTTAAAAGTAGATTCAATAATCTACCGTTTTATCTTATCACTCAGTCTTCAAAGGTCGTTAGCAAAGATGTTAACTAACTAGGAGGCCCAGAAGGTCTCAGAGCTGGTAAGCGACAAATCTGGATTCCTATCCAAGTCTGCCTGAATCCAGTATGTCACCAGCATCTATAAAATAGAAAGTTCAACATCCTTTCAGATCATCAGAAAACCTTAGCTATCACTCTTCTTCATCTCCCTGGGAATGGGAGACAGGAACAGACTTACTTATATTTTCTTGACTGCTAGGTTGTATCTCACTCTGACACCTTTTGTTCTCAGGGAATAACATGGTAAGTTCCCTGACATCCTTTGATATGAAGACCCATGTCTTACGGAATGTGTTTGGACCTAGCTGCCCCTGTACCAATCAAGGAACAGGTGGCCCCTATCTGACAGCCAGGTGAAGCAGAGAAACCAGCTTGGCTGGTTCTGCCTGAGTGAGCCCCAATAACAAAGGTGCTCTTCTCTGAGGAGTTCAGCACCCAGGACAGATAAACAGGTACAAGATTTTTCCAAACATCAGAAGGACAGCAGCCATTGCACTAGCCAGTGGGCTTTTACAGAAGTAATAGACAATTCACTGAATTAGTCCTGAATGGGATGGAGAAAGAGTGACCTCTCTTTGGAGATGGAAGCCACGGTGGGACCACAGCAATGGACTGTGAGGTCTAGAGAGACCCACGGCCTCACCAGAGTGCTCAACACCTCTGGACATCACTATCCTGTCTCTACAGTTATATGTGTATTTACTAAGTGGATAATCTGCTTTGAAAATAGGAGAGGCTGCTCTGACCTGCCCAGTGCTAAACCGTGTCTGAGGGGTGACAGCATCACAGGTTGGAGTTGGGGTTGGGTAGCACTGGGGAGCTCTGATTTTTTTTTACAGATTACACCAGGCAGATGACATCAGAAACCAGACAAAGATGCAGCCCCAAGAGGCCCTGGCACTGGCCCTTCTTGGTCAGCCCAGGCCTGCTCATCTCTGCCTTTCTGGATGACAATCCTGTCAGAAATGACAAAGGGCCCATATTAGTATTGTTTGTGCAATTTAATGATCCAATGAACTAATTTATTTATCTCATGCATTGTTTCCTCAGCAGAGGGTTTTTAAAAAATGTCAAGTGTGGGAAAATTGTAGTGCAATTATTGAAAAGAAAAATGCCTATAACTCCAGGAAGGAAGTTATAAGTATATAAATATATAAAAGTTATGAACATATAAATAAGCTGATGGCCTGTGCCTCTGGCATGGAGATCTTTTCATCCAAATGTTTCACCTTGACTTTGCAATCAGCTGCTTATTTCTACTTTGGCTCTTGCATTTAATTAAAGACCTAGTCTTTCCTTGTGTTTGCGAATGAATGAAATTGATTAGAGGCAGTAACCCGAACTGGCTGATGACAATCACAATTCACAATGTAAAATGTATCTGTTTCACTGAACATGATCTGTCCCATCTGGATATATATATACACAAATCCCCACAGTGTTCTCTGTGTAACAGTCCTGGCTGTCCTGGAACTCGCTTTGTAGACCAGGTTGACTTCGGACTCACTGAGATCCTTCTACCTCTGCCTCCCAAGTACTGGGATTAAGGTGTGTGCCACCACCTCCGGCTATGAATGAGTACTATATTCTTAAAGGAATTTGCCTCCAATGCCAGTACTGAATGGTGCTCAACATATTACAAGAGCCTTGAGGGTACCATAATCTCATTCAACTTCAGCTAAAGTAAATTTAGTATTTACATTTAAGGGCATCTTGCTTTGACACTGGGTTCTATAAAAAGATTTCCTACATTTTAGTAACTACATTCAAGGAACACCTCCACAGGCACCCAGGTACCAGCTGAGACTGGAGCTGGATTTCCAAGGATCAGACCTGGCATGATTTGGGCTGTGCCAGGCAGATGGATGAAAACCACCATAGCTTTGGGTTATGGTTTTAATATTACCACATGGAGTGTTTCATAAGTTACTGTCATGGGGACGTTTTCTCCCATTTAATTGAAGAGAAACACAGGCAGAGTGGCATTCCAGGACGGACTGAATTGCTAGCTTCATGACATTTCAGGGAAAGCATCTTTGCCTTGAGCTTGGTAAGATGGCTGAGCTGGAGGCAGACTTGTCTTTTTTTTGTATAGGAATCTGTTGTTGCTCTGAAAAACAAGAGAGCTGATCCCTTGGAGGGCTGTGGACTGCATGGACTTGAATGTCTGACTGCAAAAGATCAGCTTCAATGGATGGAGAGCAGAGGACACTGGCCAGAGAAACATCCCAGCACCCCTGAAGACCTCATCTCTTCATTAGCATCTCTTCAAATGACCCCGATTTGTGTGTTGTCTGCTTCTTGACATCTTTTCTTTCCTGAATAACAGGCTATATTGGCGTGTGTGTGTGTGTGTGTGTGTGTGTGTGTGTGTGTGTGTGTGTGTGTGTCGGGGATAAATAGCTTAAGGACACATGAGACTCTCAAATAGTGAGATTGAAGCAGGAAAGTCAGGTGCTCTTGCTCCATACCTGGCTGTCTGGACCTTCACCCCAGTGGATGAGGACGTTATGGGGGGGGACTGGGATTCACCTAAGTGTTTAGTTGAGTGGAAGGGGGTCAGAAAGTGGGCCCCATACCATGTGCATAATAGTTTAATATACAGTACGAAAAATAGAAAAATGCCCTTCTCCAACAAATGAGCATGACCTAATCCCTGGACCCCAAGAGTGTGTTACCTTATATGGTACAGAATCACATAAAAAACATTAGGGGCCAGGCAGTGGTGGCGCACGCCTTTAATCCCAGCACTCAGGAGGCAGAGCCAGGCGGATCTCTGTGAGTTCGAGGCCAGCCTGGGCTACCAAGCGAGTTCCAGGAAAGGCGCAAAGCTACACAGAGAAACTCTGTCTCGAAAAAAACAAACAAACAAAAAAAAACAAAACAGAAAAAAAAATTAGGGGCCTTAGATGGGAGAGTGTCCTATATTTTTATTCACAGGTCTTGACAGCACAGAACTTTTCTAATAATAATTGGCTAGAGAGTGATGTGATATAAGGAAAGGGTCAAAGACACAGGATTTCCCACTTTCAAACATGGGGGAAGAAACTAGAATCCAAGGAATGCAAGCAGCCTTTGGAAGGACACAGATTCTCTCCCAGAACCCACTCAAAGAAATAACACCCTTGTTAGCCTGTTGATTCTAGCCCGGAGAAACCTAGTTCAGATGTTTGATCTTCAGGACTGAGAGGATAAATTTCATTATTCAATGAAGCCACTAAGTTTGACATTTATTAGGATCACAATAGAAAACAAATACACACTGTGCCACCTACCAGACTAGTAAATGTTTGGTATTCTGCATTGTTTCCAAAATCAGGATAGTACACCTCCAGACAGGAAGTGGGAAGCCTCCCTACACTGCCGGACAAACCAATAGTCAGCCAGCACTTGAGGCAGCCCACTTGGGGAGGATGGCGGGAGGATGGCGGGAGGATGGCGGGAGGATGGCGGGAGGATGGTGGGAGGATGGCAGGAATGCATCCATTTGTAACTTGGCACGATTTCCTCCATGGCCTCTTGGTCTCCGTGGACCAGACAGATCAGAGGGTATTCAGGTGCCGCTGCAACCCATCAACTCCAGCATCCCATTCTACACAGGCAGAGACTAAGATCCTTTTCTAGTTCTCACTTCGGATTTTACATAGCTACATTTCCCAACCTATCACGCCAGAGGAAATTGAACATGAAGGCCAATACAGCAACACAACCTGAATTATTCAGCTGGCACCCTACAACGCTCCAAATTTGAGCATGAGTGCCTTTATGTCGAGGTTTTACAGAAACATTGAAGTCTCGACATGTGTTTCGCCTCCCCCTTACTGCTGCCAAAAGTGCAATGGCCTTGTTTTCTAAGAAAGATGAGGCTATCCATCAACCTGGAATATTACAAAGAGTTCTCCCCGACGGGGAAGAGCAAGGGACATCAAACTGTGTCTCTGCTCTGACCTCAACGACCCTCTGGACTCTGGAACAGCTCATCTTCTTGGCTCTTTTCCTCCCAGTCCATTTCTCAGCACCTTTCCCTACTCCAGACTCAACAACTGGACAGATGTGGCCAAAGGACATTTAAGAGCTGGGGCACTTCATACAGGCCGTCTCCTGGAAAATTTGCCCTAGCTTCCCATAGCTACAGAGGCAATACCAAGCTTCTGTTGTGGAGTTCAAGGGCCTCTATTATTTGGCATTAAACTGTTTTCCCAGCATCCCTCCAGCCTTTGTGCCCATGGGCACTCTCAGCTGCATAAACCCTGCTGCATTCTTTCTTCCTTGATGCTTGCACAACACATGCTTCCTTGCAGACTCATCCCGGGCTCTCTGAAGTAGTCTTATTGTTATCAGCTGGCATGGTCTGGGTATGGTTTGACCATGAACAGTTAAAGCCCATGGGTTAGAAGCTCGGTCCCTGATGTGATATTGTTAAGAGATCGGGCTAGGGGATGTAATTCGGTCATTGAGAGCAATAAGAAAGAGTCAACACAGTTCTTATGGGATCTCCATTATTTCCTGCAAGAGTGGGTGGATTGAAAAACAAGTAAGCCTGTCTGGGTCCTGTCTAACCATGTGCCCCTCTCATAGGTCTCCCACTATCTGCCATGAAGGTCTCACCAGATGCTGGTATCATGCCCTTGAGCCTCCAAAACTATGAACTAAATCAAGCCAATTTTTTCTTTTTGTGGCACAGCCTCAGGTATTTTGTTATAGTGAAAGAAAAACAGACTGATACAATGCCTCATATTCCAGGTTCCACTACAGGGCAAGTGAATTAGAAGGGCTTTGTTGCTCCCAAGTAGTACCTTGCAAAAGGGAAGCTCATGCCTTCCTGGGGGAAGTATGCATTTATACAACCCCAGGAAATGATACTTTTTAAATGTAGATGAGATACTTTTAGATTTCTAGGTCTTTTTCCTTTTGCAATCACGGACCAAAAGAAAATCTTATTTTTTTAATCTCCCACGAAAATGGGATTTAATAAAGTATGTATCTATCTGATTTAATTCTACAATTAATCTAAGAAGGAGCCTGAACAGCCCTAAGATGTGTGTGATGGACTGTAAGCCTCACTCTCAGAATCAGCGGGATAAACACCAATATCTGATGATGGTGGCTCTGTGTGGCTCTTGGGAGAGTGGCAGGGTCATTTGCCAATCATTTCTGTTAATTACAAAGATTAAGTGGCTTTTACGGCCTGTCTCCCTGAACTTTTCTGCAAGAGAAAGGCAAACAAGCATGAGGCAAGGCATGCAGACAGGCAGGCAGGGCCTTGGAGAACCCCTGGGTATCCAGGCTCCACCTATGGGGTACATGGCTGGGAGCCAGGCTACCTTTCAGTTATTAAGTGTTCCCAGTCTCTGCAAATTTCATATTAGCAGGTATGTGGCTATCTACTTCCCCCTCAGCCACCCAGCGGGTGAGGGAGAGAAATGTTACAAATAGAGTTTGGGGTACCTCATCTCTGTATAGTGGGGTCTTCCTATCTCTTTCTTCATCTTGTAGGTTCTGGAGCTTAGGGGACCAAAAGGAGAGAAGGAACAATGAAAATTCAACAGGCCACCAGATTGGGAACACTGGCCCCAATGGTTTGGAAGGGGTAGGTTTTGCCTTCTTTCTCAGGATAAAGGCTTTTGCGGAGCCTGGGGGATGGATGTTGACTAGGAAATGAGTGGTGTGGGCAAAATCCAATTCTAGAGCAGGACAGCATTAAAATGGCCACATCTCATTTGTAATTTCCACAATGGTGGTTCAACCTGCTATCCAGGAACTTCCTGCTGAATTGACATTCTTATTATGACTTTTGTGACTCCCCATGCTTTATGGGTTGGATTGTGTCTTCCCAAGTCCATGTACTGGAGTCCTAACTTCCAGTACTTTAGAATATGATAATATTTACAAAGAATGTCTCTACAGAGATAACCATGTTTGACACATTATTAGTGTGAACTCTTATACAATACAGCTGGCATTATTACGTAAGGGGGAAACATGCAGGAAAAGACAGGCATGAATATAGGAGTAATGGTATGGAGACACCAGGGGAAAACAATCCAAGCAAAGGGGCTTGGGATATGCTGTGTGGTTTGGCTACCAACTGCTCCCTGAAGGCTCACCTGCTGAAGGCTGTGTCTCCAACGCAATATTCAGAGATAGGGCTTTTGGATCAATGATTGGGCTACAAGGGCTCTGACCTAATCAATAGATTAAGCCTGCTTAGAGGCAGTGGGTCACTGGGGCCTGCCCTTGAAGGATATACCTTATCCTAAGTGCTGTCCTCTGTCTCTCTGCTTCCTGGCCACAGCATTCCTCCGCCTTACCCTTTCAACCACATGTTTCTACCTGCCGTTGTTTAAAATCAACGGAGACAGTTGAACACGGATGGAAAGCTCTGGAACAATGAGCCACCATAGGTGTTGATCTTCAGGGTTATGCCACAGTGACAGAAGGCTGACTGACACCAGATAGAGCCAACCCCCAAGAAGGAGGACCTACCCTATCAAGACAGGATGTGGGACTTTGCAGTCTCCAGAAATACCGGACGAGTTCCATTATTTAGGCTACCAGATCTTGTGACAGTTATGGAAGCCATGGAAATATATTCCTGAAATTATTTTACAGATCATAGGAATGAATTTTTCCAATTATTTTTTAATATATTCCCCCATCCCTTCTGTCCCTCCTCTCTTCCCCACCCCCATTGCCTCTTCCCACACACCACACACACACACACACACACACACACACACACACACACACACACATACACGTGCACACACACACATGTTTATTGCCAAATTATTTCTAAATTAGATCATGCTTCATGTGCTGTATTAACTAATTTGACTTCCTGCATATTGCCCATTTCCTAGGGAATCACACGGCACACTGCTTCAAGGCTCTGGCTTTTCAGAAGTTCACTCTGTATCTCATGTCAGGGATGAGAATGAGGACTGGATTCACTGGCCAAAGCAAACCAGGGGATTAGACACTGAAGGGATCATCTCTACAACGCCCCCCCCCCCCCCCCCCCCCCCCCCCCCCCCCCC
>CABHPR010155154.1:22558-53769 GCA_902168415.1 Peromyscus melanophrys
GTGTGTGTGTGTGTGTGTGTGTGTGTGTGTGTGTGTGTGTGTGTGTGACACACTGTCAATGATGGATTAGTTAATTGAAGCAGAGGAGGACCTGCTTCAGGGTACCACTCCCCCATTTGGCTTTGGAAAGCACACTGAGGGACCAAAAGTTTCATCTTTTGCTGGAACATGAAGCACATCAAAACCTAAAAATAGCTCTCCTTCAGAAAAAAACCTTGCAGGTATAGATAAAAACTGGAATGAAACCCAACACCCCCATCTGGCCAGGCACCTCTAGCTCTCACATGGAACATGTATGAGAAGGTTTGTAACCCCTCCGATGAGCATGCTATTATTGAGTGTAGACATGGGCCCTGTGGATCTGAAATTAAATACCCTGTCACTAACACAGATTTGAGAATCCCACTTAGCTAAGGTCCATGAAAAGTTAATGCCCTGCAGAGGAATCAAACCCAGAAAAATGCATAGCAAAGGCTTTCATTTTGCAACCTCCCTGCACAAAGTAGGGGAATGGGGCCACCTAAGGCTCCCCATTTCCCCATGCTGAGTGTTGTTACTGTTTGAATGTGTCCTCCAAATTCACATGCTGGAAACTAGGTCCCCAATGCCACAGTATTTGGAGGTGAGGCTTCCTAAAAAGAGATTGTGGAGTCAGTCATAAGGATGGAATGAAATTAATGAATAGATTAATTCATTAATTAATGGATGCCATTATTGTGGGAGTCAGTTACTATGAGAGTAGGTTCTTACTAAAACAGGTTGACTCCTTGTGTTTCTTTTTTTTTCCCCTTGCATTCACTGGCTTGCTTTTTCACTTTCCCACCATAGTACAACACAGCATAAGACTCTCACTGGATGCCAGCACCGTTCCCATGCAGTTCCCAGCCTTCTGAACCATGAGCTAAACTGAAAACTTTTGCTTTATAAATGTCCCTGTCTGAGGTATTCTGTGATAGCAACAGAAAATGGACCCTTAGGACAGTAGCATCCTTGTTTTGGTTCATGCTCTATTTTTTTTTTCTTTGGTTTTTCGAGACAGGGTTTCTCTGTGTAGCGTTGTGCCTTTCCTGGATCTCTCTCTGTAGACCAGGCTGGCCTTGAACTCACAAAGATCCACCTGGCTCTGCCTCCCGAGTGCTGGGATTAAAGGCATGTGCCACTACCACCTGGCTTGGTTCATGCTCTATTGCTATCACAGAATAACATAGACTGGGAAATACAGCAGAGCCTACTTTTTCAGGATTCCAGCATATACTGAAGACCAGCTGAGACATTCAGCCTCATGAACTGAACAAATATTGGATTCTTGGACCTTTTGTTGGTGTACAGTCATTGTTGGACTAGCTGGACCACAGCCTGTACACCATTCTAGTAAATCTCCATTCTCTCTCTCTCTATTCATTCTATAAGTTCATTCCTCTAGAGAACCCTGACTAATACAGTTGCTCTGGTCATGGTGTTTTATCACAGCAACAGAAAAGTAACTAACACAGTATAAACATAGGGCTGTCGTAATTAGGGTTTCTATTGCTGTGAAGAGACACCACGACCATGGCAACTCATAAAATAAAACATTTAATTGGGGTTTGCTCACAGTTTCAGGGGTTTAGTCCATTATCGTCATGGTGGGAAGCATGACAGCATGTAGGCAGACATGGTGCTGGAGAGATAGCTGAGAGTTGGATCAGCAGGCAGCAGGAAGAGAGAAAGACACTGGGTCTGGCTTGAGCATCTGAAACCTCAAAGCTCACACACCTCCAGTGACACACTTCCTCCAACAAGTCCACACCTCCTAATAGTGCCGCTCCCTGGTGATGAAGCATTCAAATCTATGAGCCTATGGGGGCCATTCCAATTCAAACCACCACAAGGGTCAAGGATATTCACATCCAAGCAGTGTCAGTCAAGCTGTGGTCCTGCCTACCATTGGTCCATCATCATTTGTTCCTATCTTGTAAGGTGGTCTGACAAGGTGTTAGCACTGTGTAAAATCTCTTTCTAGGAGACAGGTATGCCCTCTGCCTGGCACAAGTCTCCCAGCCTTTTCCTTCTCAGCATAAAATTCCTGGAGAAATTTCCTTTGCTTCAACAGTCTGATAGACTGAGGGACTCTCTTTACAGAGTGTCTTCATTTCTGCCAGACCAGTGACAGTATTTGTTGTCATTTCATCAGTAATGTCACTGAATGTTTACTATGTGCCTGGTCCTGGACTAGATGCCTTTTGGTTCTCTATGAGACAGAGCTACTACCATTGGCTCCAACTATGTACCAGGGACTGAGATCTGGCAAGTTAATCAACTAGCCCAACGTTATGTAACAAGTATAGTTACCAGGGCTCAAACCCTGATCTGCACCTTGTACTTCAGTTACTACAAATGATCACTTTAATGACATCAACACTCTTATTTTAAAATCAACATTGACCTTACACATAGACATATTTCAATTCTAGATCTATGAAACGGTGTGTCTATTACTAACTACTGATGGCTTTTTTAAGAAATGAGGGGTTTACTGATTTGGTTATATTCCTGGCTGTCAGAAAAGATCCCCAGGCTGGGGAGATGGCTTAGTAGGTACAAGTGAGTGCTATGCAAGCACAAGGACCTGGTTTCTATCCCCATCACCCACATTAAAAAGCCAGGCATGAGTGTATGTGTCTGCAACCCCAGCATTGGGGGGTAGAGACAGGCAGATCCTGAAAGCTGGCTGGCCAGTCAGCTGGCCAAGCTGTACAGATGAGCTTCAGTGAGAGACTCTGTCTCAAAGCAATATGGTGGAGAGTGATAGAAAAAAAACCACCCAGTGTCCTCATCTGGCTTTTACACACACATGCATGCACGTGTGTGTAGCTACTTACTGCATGCACCCTCAGGCCCCCTCAAAGTTACAAAATGCCAGTAACTGACCCAACTATATTAAGTGATTTTTACTTTACTTATGGACAGGGAATCGAGCAGCAGGGACTCTAAGGCCCCAGCAAATGTTAACAGATGCCACCAGACACCCAGATTGCTTTCTTTTAGTGTTCCTCCAAACTTAACTACAGTAGTTTCTGCTGCCCTGTAGTGCCTGCTTTGTGTGGCAAAACAAAGACACCCTCTTTCTATGACCAGAGAAGAGGAATAGCAAAGGATAAAGGGTGAAGAGGCTTTCCCCGTCCCCAGGGAATCCTGCCTGTTTCATGGGACAGATGGGTGTCTCAGGGCCACACCCCAGCATGCCACTGGGAAGGCTGGGGATTTGAGGTCTCTGGTATTGAGAGCCGCTGGTAGTGAAAGTCCATGAGAGTATACAGCAGTGACAACTAGTGTTCAGAAGGTCAACCTATCAGAACTAAGGGTTCTGTTAGAGGAAACCATCACACAAGGTGTTATGGTAATACTGCCTTTTGAATGAACTGGCTGTCTCTTGTTGTAAACTTCTTGTGCAATAACAGCTATGATTCTCCCCATCTACCGTGCATCTCCATGTTATGTGTACATGTGATCTCACGATTGCATCTCAATCTTGGGCACAACTTTCCCTATACATTTGGGGTAATTGGACAACTGTCCCCAGCTGTGTTTATTTTTCATTAACATATATCTGGCTAGGGCCAATCTCCAGACAAAAGTATTTCAGCAAAGATACCTTTGTCCAAGGACTAAACTGCACATAGATAAACATTAGCTCATCTCACTCACAGATAGAGAAAAGAACCACTAACAATTAAATCCTCATCCTCTTACCTTCACCCTGGGTTATTTACACAAGACCTTAATTTAAGAGATTTACTGCTCCCATTCCTGGGATGAAGTTTTAGCCATTTGCTAGTTACTGAGTTAAGGCAGTTACTTCCCACTGACCCAAGGAGATTGCCTTCAAGGCCAGGCAGGTGATAGGTGCCAAGCTTCTTTCTTGTGCAAATTAAATTTTAACTCCTCCTCAGCCAGGTGCTATTCCTAGATTTTCTCCTCAGCAATTACTCTGAGTGAAAGTGCTTTTACTAACCAAATACTACATGCTCTGACATAGGTTGCTTAGCCACCTAACATATGTCCCCCTCCCTATCAGAAAGCAGCTGCAGCTGGGATGAGTGGGGAAAGTGGCGCCAAAGACAGTTTGCTTTCTTGTGACTTACTGACCCCTAACATTCTATCTAGCCATTTCTAGATTATAGTTTGAGCACATAAATTCCCTCATTGATCTTAGCCTTTAGTTGACCCTACCAGAGAACTCCCCTTTAGTCACTCCCCTTTGGGGATGTAATTGGAAGCTGACAATTAATTGCTTTATGTGTGGGTCCTTATCACCTCTCTCTCTCTGAGACCTTGAAAACTTCAAGCCTCACATTGCTTTACCAAAGAATTACTGTGTGGGTATATATACTGGTTCTCTGAGAGCACGGAGATGAGACTTGATGGAGAAGAACAAGGATGAGGACGACTGAGATGGAAAGAACTAGGTAGATATGAGAGAACAGCAGAAGGGACCGAGAGCAGGAGGGACTGAGAGGAACTAAGTAAGAGAGCAGAAAAGAAACTGTGCAGATAGAATCGTCATAGAAGAATAAAGTAAATGGATTAAAGAACTCAGTGTGCTTAGATTCATTGACTATCCCTCAGATTAGAATCCTCAGCTGGTTGGTAGACTCTTCCGCGCACCCTGGGAGCAAGCAATATAGGCTGGACCTAATATTGCTTGCGTTACTCTGGCATCTCAGCAGGAAGCAGAGAAGGCAGAGGGTTTGTGCCAAGAGCTGAGTGAGCCAGTGTGCAGGGTCTCCCACGCTGCCCGAATGGTGCACACATATGAACATATGAACACATATGAACAAGAATGGATGGTCTTTCTTCCTTCCCAGCCATGTGTCTGTGTGTCCCTAGTCTAATTATCTCAAAGTCTTGGTTCTTCATCTTGGCAAGTGGAGCTAATTCAGGAGTACAGGGATGGGCAAGAGTTTAGTGTTTTGGTACTTATCAAGTTATCTACCAGGCTCCTTATGCATAAACATTGCTGTTATGTTCAGTAAACTCCCAATGTCAGAGCTCTTAATTACCTTGGGTATACCCAATGTTCTCACTAAAATGAAATGATTTCCCCCACCTACCCATGAAATGTAAGGGGATTTATTTTGTCAACACTGAATTACACTTTTCTCCAGGGTGGCTATTATTCAGTTCACCTACAGATTTCATGATTTATTCAATAGTTCAAGGCCTGACTAAACGTTCAGCAGGTGCTTCACTTCCAATTTACTGCATGGAGCATTTAAGAGAAACACAGCAAAAAAAATCCCCAGTACAATATTACCCAGCTGAAGAGGAAGAGCTGGTGCTAACATTATCTCCAGTACCCGCAGCAGGAACAAATTTACATTCCCAAATTCTGATATTTTTCTACCCTGGATTGAATTACAAGGTCAGCTTCCCTGCTGTGCTAGCCACATGGGGTGACTATGCTCCAGGGAAATTCCATTCTGGCTTTTGTTTCTAATCTCTTAAACTGATGTTTATAGATGTGCTTGCTTCCGGAAAGTGAATCTAATAAATTACTAAGGGCATCCAAATATGACCTTCATATGTAAATAGTTTTTACCAAAAAATATTGATGCTGTGCATTGCAGATCTGAAGGGGAAGCTTGAGGCTGTAAAGGCTCAGAGCCCAATGTGATGCCTGACTTAGTTTATGCCAGGTGTTTTCAAGAATACAACAGTGCCTCCCGTGACACTTCAATCACACATAATTGCTCATGGGAAGGAGATAACTCAGCCTTATGGAACTTGGAGGAAGGTTCCATCTGAGGAAACCTGAGGCAAAGCATGGAAAGTTGATTCTGTTTTCAAATTTTCCTAAGGTGGGGTGACTTCTGTCTGCCTGTCTAAATGGGAAATGGCAAACATGACAGGATTGTTACATTTAGGATGAAAAGGACTGGGCCAGGCTCTGCCCCTGCCAGTTGCTGTGTCACCACGCTGGCCATCCCTGGCGACTTTCTGACCTTCCTTCTCATACCAGCAGAGTGCCTTGAAGATGTAGCTAGGAGTTTCCACAGTCTGGCCAAAGAGACGTCAGCAGAAGTCTGTGAGCTCAAGTGCAGAGGGAAAGGAAACGCTGTTCCTTCCCACATTTCTTTTTCTCTTGAGCATGGTTGTGATGCATGGAGCCAAAGCAGCCATCTTGTGACCATGAAGGAAAAGCCAGAACAGTTCATAGCTGGCAGAAAGTCAGGGAGCTGTCCGAGGCAGCCATCTGCCTCCAATCTTCTTATTAGAAGCAACCCCATCCCACCCAAATATACACACTGCGAGTTAGACTTTCTGCTATTTTTGGACTGAAAAACACATTTGCTACAGATACAGTAACAGAGGATTTTTTTTGGGGGGGGAGGGGGGAGGAGGAATACACTTACTTAGTACACTCAGATTCAGATATTGGGACTCCTGACTAAAATGAGCCACAAATTCCTTTGTTAACTACAAAGCTCAGAGTCAATCCCACAGAAAACATTAGGTTTTTTTATGTAGTGGAGATGGCCCAAAGCCAGGGAAAGAAAAATTTGATAACAAATCTGCCTCAACTATGCCTAGATCAGGGAGGAACTGCAGGCTTTTCGCTCCCTCTAACACTTTTATTTTCTTTTGTCTGGTTTTCTTTGCCTCAGTTTACTTTCTCTGTTCCTTCCCCTGCTCCCTGTCCCACAAGACACACAACTCTAGAACCTTTTTATACATGATGACATTTGCGATTTGTTTATTTTCTCAGGCCGCCTTTGAAAGAACTTGGGAAACAGAGGCGTAGAGGAGGAAGGCCTCTGTGGTTAACCATTCCCTCAATCCCATCGACTGGTTTCAGGGTGGTGGTAGTGGTGAGGGGCTCAGGCAAGCAGAGGGAAGCATCCTGAGAGGCCTGGGAGAGGGCTGAAGTGGTGTGCAGGGAGAGCCAGCTTCCTGCAGGCCTTACAGCACTAAGGAGAAAGGAGGAAGAAAAGCAAGCAGTCTGGGTGTCTGCTGGTGACAGGCCACCACTGTCCAGGAACGGCAGCCTGATGGCTTTGGGCGCATGCGACATGTCTGGTTGACTCAGGGTGCTCACAAGGCCCACACTGGCTTTAATGCTCTGCTGCCACCACCTTGATGTCCCTGACGAAGTATGGACAAGGACCTTTCTGTTTCATTCGCCCACAGTGCTTTGCAAGATAGGCAGCCTCTCTAGGGTGCCATTTCAACCATTAGCTCCCCCAGGAGGGAGAGGACATGATGCTAACTCCAGATGAAGAAACTGAGGCACGGGTGTTGATGAAGTTTGCCCAGATGGATCCTTCCTGGTATGCAGTTAGCAGAGCTACAGTCTGAGCTCAAGTCTACACAGTCCAAAGTCATTCCAACCACAGGCAGGCATTCTGTCTCAATGCGAGTCAGTTTGCTTTAGATGCAACCACTCAGCTCCATGTCTAGGAAACAGTGACATCACGTTCCTCAAAAGCTTTCTTCAAGGTCAGAGAATATCAGTGGCACGGATGTTTCTTGGTGGAATGATGTGTGTGCTAGGGAGGCCATGTGAACATTGCCTCTAGAGCAGTGGTTCTCAGGCTTCTGGGTCACGACCCCTTTGGGGGTCCAACAATCCATTCACAAAGATTGCATATCAGATATTCTACATATCAGATACATTACGATTCATAATAGTAGCAAAATTACAGCTATGAAGTAGCAGTGAAAATAACTTTATGGTTGGGGATCACTACAACGTGAGGAACTGTATCAAGGGTCACAACACCAGGAAGGTCGAGAACCACTGCTCTAGAGCTTTAGTGGGTGGCATTTATAGAAAAGCTCTGAAACAGTGTCTGTCAGGAAAATCAGGGCTGGAAATCAAAAACCAAACCAAACCAAACCACTCCAAAGTGAACAAACCAAAAAAACTTAGGAGCCAAACAGAAACTCTGTGTTTGTGTAGATGTTTTAAGTAGAAACTCCTCAGGGAGCAGCTGTGCATAGTGTGGGCGGAGCCAACCCTGAGACTTCAGGCTGCCAGGGTCAGCGGCACCCTTCTGTGGGCATCCATGCCACTCAGGAATAATTGCTGCTTTTTCAGCTGCTAGAACCCCTAGGCTGGAGTTCGGGGCTAGGGCTGCTTCCTTCCTTCTTCCGACGGCTGCCTCAAGTATATGAGGAAATTGACCTTGACCTCTGTAATCTCTGGTTTAGCCAGGGAGCAGGAAGCAGGACTCTACAATTTCCTACTGCGGCACTAAAGGTCATCTCTCTTTCTTTTCTCCTCAGAAGTGACAACTCCGTTTGTCACCGCTCTCAAATCAAACCTGACTTTTGTATGCAAATTAACCGTGTATCAGTGATTGTAACAAAGCCCAACGGTGGACCTATTTAGACGACGATGAATGGAGCACTTTGAAAACGTTCTGGATCCTGGAGATGCTTTTTGTCATCACCATAGGAAAACAAAAGGACAGACGCAAGCCACAGGAAATGTCTATCCCGGGCTTGGCTGTCATACGTTGATGCTGGATGCATCTGATTGAGAAAAATAGAGCAGTGACAATAATGTTTTCTTCTCTGTCTTAAAAAAAAGGGGGGGGGCTCTCTTGACTGTGAGTGGCAGGATTACCCCGCTTTGATGTTTGTGTGTTAAACATTAGCAATCTGACCATGTTACTCTCCCAGGCCAAATCTTCTCAGCGTTTACTTCTGACGCTGGTTCTTGCTGGTGAATTATTTTAAAAATGTAAGCATCTGAGGTTGTGTGATAAGAATCACACAGTGGCATAATGGAGGTTATTACAAGCCTTTGAAGATTCGAAACAGGCAGAACCAGTCATGCAAGGCTCTTTGCTTCTGCTTTACTTTCCTTAGAATACTTTTGTGGCACAAAGGGCCGGTCCTTTTGTGATAGGGGTTTGCATGGGGCTCAGAAAACGTTAGGTGCACTGAGCCTCGTGGGAGGCTAGCACTGAAAGGCTGGCCCATCTTTCCCTCTGTACAGTTCCCTCCCTTACTCTCCGGGGAAGTGGTTCTCTCAGCCTGTGGGTTGTGACCCCTTGAGGGCCCCATGGTAGATACCCTGCATATCATTTACATTACAATTCGTAACAGTAGCAAAATTACAGTTGTGAAGTAGCAACAGAATAATTTTATGGGTGTGGGGGGGTCACCACAATGTAAGGAACTGTATTAAAGGGTCGCAGCATTGGGAAGGTTGAGAACCACTGCTCTGGGGGTAACTCTGAGAAGAAGTTTGTGACATGGCAGGGACTGTTTTCCAAAGGATACCTGTTGGAACTACAAGGAACCTAATGGAGGTGTCTGATGATCTTTCTCCAACACTCTCCTGGGATCTGAGAATTCTAAATCCTCAGATACAATTTCTGACCTTCAAGGTGAGATCAGTTCCTGGAGGGGTCTGGACTTGTTACCCTTCCCTCCAGCAGAGGCTGTGTCTTTGAGGCTTAGTCAAGGTGGGCTACAGATGGAGCTCCCTGTGTATAAATTATGTATATGAATGTGAAGGCAGTCAGCAGCAGCCTACAGCGTGACTCCAGCCTGCCCTGCAGAATCTGAAGGTGGGGCCTGCCTCCAGAAAGAGCAGCCCATGCAAATCACTCAGCCAAGTGTATCTTGCCCAGATGTGGCTAAATAAGAAGTAGGGGACTAAAGAGAGCCGGCTTCTTTCCCACTGCTTGTCCCCAGAACTAAGCTAAGGATGTACCCTATCATTCCTAATAGAAAATGAAGATCAGTCTAATGAATGAGGAACTGATATGGGGAGAAAGAGACCAGAACCTGGGAATCCGTTCATTCCAGGACAGAACTCAGCATTGTATACCCAGGGGGTATCTTTAAAGGAAGAGGTTATAGTTTTGTTTTCTAGAGCGTAGACAGCAGAAAAACAATCTCTGCCATCTCCTCAGCCACTGCCATTGCTTCTGTTTCTCTGATGCCAGGCATTCCCTTGGCCAGCCTGCCAGAAAATGCCTGGCAGCCTCGGAACAGCCATGCCTGACCTCCACTAGATATTGTACCCGGCTCGGCTCAGGAGGGCATAAGAGCTTGGGGACAATGGAGCAAAGAAGGTGTGCAAGGGCATCAATAGTGGATGACTTACATGGCTGAAGAGCAGAGAATGTGAGATGGGGAGGCAAGGGAGAGAAGCTGTCCTCCCAAAGAGTTGGACAGCTACAGGGCATCCTAAAGATTCAAGTTCTAATGGTGCTGGGGCCCGGGAGTGACGGGAAGGAGTGTAGAAAGCGTCTTGTCAGGAGGGTTGGGAGGAACAAGTAGCCACACTCCTGAAAATACCTCTCCAATGACAGACATTTTCTGAGCTTAATTCTGCTAACACAGCTTCAAGTGACCGTGGAACGGCAGCACAGGAGGCCTGTTCGCGTGGATTCTCGCCACCATGGGTTTTGGCCAGAGATTTGAGAGGGCAGTCTGCTGCCATCTTCGCGAGTGCCTTTTTGTCTTGAGCATGAAAGAAATTACCTCCTGGAAAGAGCATATAGCTTAAAAGGCTTTGCTTGGGGCTTTCAGTGCGTGTGTTCTTCGAGACGCATGAATTAATAATAAAATCATATTTATCAAGTGAGCAGCCTAAAGTTCATAAGATCGCCTGAGGACTAGGCTGAGGGAGCTTTTCTAAGCCGAGTGTAAATATGCACACTACCAACCTTGGGCATGTGGAAGGATTAGAAGAGCCTGTGTGGAAGTCAGTTCATGAGTCATCTCCCGACAAGACAGAGTGTCTGTTCATTCACTTGCCATTCAGTCACTTGCACTACGGGGATACCAGGAGCCAAATACATACCAACCAGTGCGCTAACACTCGCGTCAGGGGCTGTGTCGGAAACTGATTACAAACTGTGGTTCTCAGCCTGGAAAATGTTATTATCGTGCACAGCATAAGGAGGCTAGGCAACCATGTCCCCACCTCCACATGGCAGTGGCCCCTTTTCATTCATGCTTCTCAGGCATTGGTGGGGGTAGGTGGCAGCGGGTTCATGACAGGCTGCTCTGGAATAACCCTGTTCTTCTTTAGGCATTTTTTTAAATCGACTTAGTGTGTGTGTGTGTGTGTGTGTGTGTGTGTGTGTGTGTGTGTGTGTGTATGTGTGTGTGTGTATAAGTCTCTGATGTGAGGGGGGTGAAGCACAGGGAACCCTTGATTTCATAGATGGAGAACCCAGATCAAGGAGTGACCAGAGAAAGCATATTAAGCAAATTAAGCCAGTCTCTGAAAGACAAATATGTTTTCTCTCATTTGTGGTTTTTAGATATTTTTTTAAAAAATTTATTTTGTTTGTATTTGTGTGTGTGTGTGTGTGTGTGTGTGTGTGTGTGTGTGTGAACATACCCATGGAGGCCAGAAGAGGGCACCTGACCTCCTGGTTGGAGTTACAGGCAGTTGTGAGCCATCTGATGTGGGTGTTGGGAACTCTAGTCTCATACAAGAGCAATAGGCCTCTCAACCACTAAGCCATCTTTTTGGCCCCATCTACATTTCATATAGTTGTATAAATGTACACATGACATGAAGTAGAAGTGGAACTATGTAGGGAACGAAGGAAACTAATGGGAAGGAGAAAGAATGAGAAAGAGGAGGTAGGGATATGGGGGAACCGTAACAGATACTCATATGAAAATTCATTGTCAAGTACCATGGCAATGAAGATACACAGTGAATATTTCTTTTGTTTAAACTTTCTTTTTATTTATTCTTTGTGTCTTTTATATCATGCATCTTCATCCCACTCATCTCCCTGTCTCTTTGTATTTGTCCTCTGACCTTGCAACCACCTCCCCAAAATAAAATAAAATAAAGTTTAAGAGAAAAAAAAAGAAAAAAAAAAGGAGAAGGAAAAATCAGTCTTGTCCTGGAAGCTGTAATGTGCCTCAGTGAGTCACCCTATAAACCCTTTATCCATATATCTTTACCTGCAAGTGTTCACTGCAGAGTCATTGGTCTGCTTTGAGGCCTCTGGTTTCTGCTGCACTATGGATGCTGGGCCCTCACTGGGACTCCTCTTGGTTATCCTGCTGTTGCCCTGTGTCATGGAGATCCTGCAGCTTTGGCCCCTTCACATGCTCCAGCAAATCACAGATGGGGTGGATATTGGAGTGGGCCAATACATAATCCCTGGTTCTGGGCCTGGGTAGTTGCAGGTTTGGCCAACCTGCCAGCTCTCCCTTGTCCTCACCACCAGGGTGAGCTGTCCTGCACTGCTCTAGCAAGCTCACCCCTTGTACTGATGAGCAAGGGGCAGGGCCGGTTCTCCTGCTTCCATGTCCTCAGGGTCGGTTCTCTCAGTACACCTTCTGGGCCAGCTCTACTGTGTCACCCAAGCGAGGTTTGGGGGCCACTCTCCCGAGTGCTGCAGTTGATGAGGGGCAGGGACAGCTCTCCTTATCTTATGACCTCTCCCACCCGCTTTAGGCATTGATGGCCTTGGGGGGGGCACCTCTCCCCTGCCCATGCTATCACATGACAGATGAGTAATGGGGACAGCTCTCCCATGCTCACAACATTGGGGCTGACTCACCCACACCTCCACCAATAGGTTGACGCTATTGTGCTGCTCAGGTGAGGTGCAGGGCCTGATCTCCAAGTGTTAGAGCTGGTGGCTGATAGGGGCAGCTCTCCTATTCTTATGGCCTCAGGGCCAACTCTCCTATCTGCTTCAGGCATTGATGGGCACGGGGAGGGGTGTGTAGGGCATCTCTCCCCCACCCATGCCCCCACATGACAGACACTCATCTGTCCAATGAATATTTCTTAACAAATATGAATTAAAATCAAGAGTCCACACTAGACAAAACTAGTTGTATATAATGAAGGCTCCAAACCCTGACACTAAGGTCACTTGCTGTTGTTGAGCAAGGCTTTTTAGAGAAAGAGATTCTGAAGATAAATCTAAAAGCCATGAAATGAGTTAATTTCTTCCAGTCTATCTAAATTGAGAGACCTGAGGTGGGTATTCAGGTTCAAGTTCTTGGTGTAAGTGGTTTTCCCTTTCTTATTTCCTTGATAACCATTTCTGGGTAAATGTCACACTCCTTTTTAGCTAGTGCTGAACATATCAATATGTGGGCATGGAGATCTTATTCACTGGATTTATATTTATTATTTATGGCTAAGGGCTCTACTTGAAAATGCCTATCTTATTTGAGTAGATGCTCATATCCACAGTTCAGCTGAGTAGATTTGAATAGGCACTAACAATAATTAGTTAATAACTGGTTAGACAGAACCATACAGAATGTTAGTTGTGGGCAAGGCAGAACAATCTGCCTTCTATGAACTAGAGAACTTTAGAGGACTGTGGGAAACAACTACAATATACAAGTAACTGTAAGACAGAGTGACAAGTAGGAAGTGACAGGGGCAAGACATTTTGAAGTTCAGAGGCAGCAAAACCAACTTCTAGGGCCGGAGATGTAGTTCAGAGGATCTCGAGCGCCACACAAAACCAGGCTTGGTGGTACACAACCACAGTTTCAGCACTGAGGTGGCAGAGGAAGGACTTCAGGGTCATCCTCAGCTACACCATGGGCTAAAGGCCAGGCTAGACCACAGGAGACCATGTCAAAACAGACAAGCTGCTGTTTGAGAAGGACTCTGGAAGAAGGGAGATTTGAGCTGAGTCCTGAATGACAGTGGGGTTTGCTGTGTCCTGGTGTCTGGACATGGCAGATGCTTGTTTAGTACTTGATGTTGAGAAACCACGGAGGATAGGATAAAATCTCTTATCCTCTATGGAATGTCATTCTGAAGGCAAATCAAAACAAGCCATGGACGGACCAGAGTGGTGTGTGTGTGTGTGTGTGTGTGTGTGTGATCAGATTAGGAGATAATATTATTGCATACCTGGAATGCTATAAGAATCATGAGATGTTCAATTTGTAGGCTAAGAAAATGGAAGCCTAAATATCTGTAAGCTGCAACTAGTTAAGAAATCTCACAGGGAGATGGGACCATTATATAAACTTGTGGGGATATCTATAGTGAGACACATGTATGATCTATATAAACTAAACTTTAAAATGCCATTCAGGGTCATCAAAATCTTTAAAGGCATTGTTTAATTAGGAAGATTCAATTCTCTTTCATGTACAGGTTTTCAGTCGTTTCCAAATTGCAACTTCACTTTTCCATGGAGAAAATGACTCTAAAGTTCATTTAGAAAAGAAATCAAATAAGAAACAGGATACCGAATACAAATGCAGATAATATCGAGTATTTGACACATTTTGCATGTATGATGATTAAAATGAATTCTTGTGTTAGTGCCAAAAAGACAGAAACCACAACAGAATGCAGGCCAGAAACTGTGTCTTTTAATAATTGATAAAGATGACATTGCACATTTGCAGGGAAAAGATGACTTATTCCCAAGAAGAAAATCAACTGCAAATGCAAGGTTTCAGGTCTTTATTTCATACCTTATGTCAGCAAAAATGTCAGATGAATTAATGATTTAAGTGGAAATATTACACTCTTAGAGACGATAACACCAGGAGAATTTCTTTATACAATTACAGAGAAGAAAACGTACCTCTCACCTAACTCAAAAGCCAGAATCCACAATGGAAGATACATTTGACAACATAAAATGAAATAAAAATCTGGGCAGCAAAACTTGCTATAAACAAAAGCTAAGCTTCCTTGAATCAACAAGGAAAAGCCTAGAAATACAAATGCCTCTGAAGCCTGTGGAGGGAGAGGACCTCTTACTGCCAAGAAGGATGGAAAACAAAACCACAGGATTTGACGTTTTTCACCTGTCTGCTTGGCTAGGATCAGAAAGTTTGATGATTGTGGCTCGAGGAAGATGTGGGAACACAGTTTCCAACTTGCCTGTGGGACTCTGCATAGGAACAAAGTTTAAAGGCAGCAATTTGACAGTGTTCATAAACATTTAAATGTGCATAGGCTTGGATTCCTACTTCCAGTTTGTCAGAATTTAATCCTTCAGAGACTTCTCTAAAGCCTGGCTCACGGTTACAGAACCAGAGCGGAAACGTGTCCACTCACAGCAAGCAAGATAAATGGGTGAGTTTGTGTTTGTACCAAGCAATTCTGTGCAGCTTGTAAAAGACAACTGAAACCAGGCCCTATCCTGGTTTCCTATTAGTTCTTGAAAGAGCTGGCTCTGTGGTCATGCTTCTCCAGATATTGGCCCTGCCAATTTTTCTGGTTATTCATGACAGCCATTCACCGATAGTAGCTTTATATGCAGTTCTACAGACACATTACCGTTCTGTCATATCAGTCAAGGTTAGACCAAATTCCAGATGCTTAACAACTAAACAGAAACTCGCTGCCTTCCCCAAATCCATTTGATCAAATTGTGACTTGACGGAGTACTCCAGCAAGTCTACAGGAGAGTGAACTCTCTTCCTTGGCCTTGCTTCCTCTCTGCCCATGGAGTTGACATAACTTTCAATTCTAGGTTTATTTCGGGCTCATAATCAACGTAACCCTCCTGGATCTCAGGTTTTGTTTACCTGTAAGTAGGATAAAGTATGTCCTCTTCAAGCTTTGTGGAAATAGAAAGAAAGTTATGTTGATGTATTGTCTCAAAAATCATTTGCAGTGCTAGTAAAAGCAATCAGTAGGAACCCAGGAATGTTTGGAGACACATTGAAGACATCCGGAGCGCTTTCCACCTTTATGTGATTCTTGAACAGGGTGCTCTTAGGCTGTAAACAGTGAGTCTCCTGTGTTGAACATTCAGGTCATTGATTTAAATGGTCTGATGAGCAAATTAGCCTCAGAGTAAGTAGAAAACAGGAAATGATTTAAAAAAGAGTAATAACTGAAATAGAAAATTTATTAATAGAAAAATATCATTTAAACTCAGAGCTAGTACTTTTTAAATGATCCATAAAATTGAAGAATCTCTATTTTTTTCTAATTAAGAGAAAAAGAGACAGGACACATCACTGATCTTAGGGATGCGGGAAGGGACATCACTATTGGTTCCATAGTCATTAAAAATGCAATATGGCTGAATGGCTATTTCTCTAAGAAGATGCATACAAGTGAGCAGCAAGCTCAATGTCATCCGAAAAATGAAAATCAAAACCACAACGAGATTCCGCTTCACAGCCAGAGAAACTGGAACCTTCCCAACCTTGCGATGGGAATGCCACCTGGAATAGCCATTTTGGAAAATGATCTGACCATTTCTCAGAAGCTTCAGCATGCTTCGACCTGATGAGCCAGCAATTCTGCTTCTACTTTCCGTGAGAAATGAAAAAATTATGTTCATTATTTTAAAAACCTCGTGTGTGTGAGTGTTCATATCAACATGTGAACTTTAAAACATTGTGCAAAGTGAAAGAAGCCAGTCACAAAGGCCTATGTGTTACTTGGCCCCACCATGTAAAAAGTTCAGAATGGGTTAATTTACAGAGAGGGAGGATAGAGGAGGGGTAGTGTGTGATTTGGGAAATGAAAAGGGGGTGTGGATAATAGTGCAATGGCTTCCTGTTTGAGTGATATAAAATGTTTTAAAATGGACTGTGGTGATATTTGTGCAACTGAATACATTAAAAAGTGTAGCAAGCTTTCTTGTCAGACTATCTTTGGACCACTAGCCTGCAAATAATGACCCAGAGACTTATTATTAATTGTGAAAGCTTGACCTTAGCTTAGGCTTTTTTTCAACTAGCTCTTATAACTTAAATTAACCTGCTTCTAATTAATCTACATTCTACCACATGGCTTGGTTGCATCTGTTCTATACCATATGTCCAACTTCTTCATAGTCTCTGGTGAAATCTGCATGTGTAGATTCCTCCTCCCAGTTTCTCTCTCTCTGCCCAGAAGTCCTGCCTATTCTTCCTGCTGTAGCTATTGGCCATTTAGCTCTTTATTATACCAATCACAGCAATACATCTTCACACATTTTACAAATATTCTGCAACAAAAAAACCATCAAACTATGTTTATTAAATGATGACTACATGACATGGAAAATGTAGCTACATGAAGCTGTTGTTAAGAAAGCTTAAGGTATGGACTTGCCTCTACTGGATGTGCCTCCTCATGGGAGGCCTTGCCTTCTTGGGGGGTGGGTGGGAGTGGGGCTTGGGTTGGGAGGGAAAGGATGGGGGCGGGAGGAGGGAGGGAAGAGGTGGATCTTTGATTGGTATATAAAATGAATGGAAAAATTTCTTAATAAAAATTATTAATTTAGGATATTTTAGTCTTTAAAAGTCCTCAAAAAGGTTTTAAAATGCACTCTATCAAAACTTGTATATTTTTGAGAACTCTGATTTATGATGTAAGTTTTAGTAAACCTTGTGCTAACCTTGTATTAAATATTTTCTTGGAGAACCTTTTACTAACATCTGGATATAATAGGAAAATAAAATAAAAGAAAAAAGAAAGCTTCAGGTAGAAAAAAAGGTAATATGCAAAGTTTATGAACTAATTTGTCCAATAAATAAACAAATAAATAAATTTGAATTCCTTGAAAGATGCAAATCATCAAAATTACCTAAGATAAAATAGAAAACCCAAATAGCCCCATTAGGAATGAAGTCATATCTATACATTTCCCATGAAGCATACTTCCAGACTAGGAAGGTTCATTGACAAATTCTACTACAGTTTTAAGGGGAAAAATAGTAAAATCTTCTATGAATTTTTCTATAAGAAGAGAAAGACATTTTCAGACTTATTGAGTGAGGTCAGTATGAACTGAAAACCAAAGTAAACACAGCTACTACAAGTCAGGAATGTTAATTACAAGTATCTCTCATAAACATTAACACTGAAAGGACCAGGGCATGCCTTAAAAATCAAACAGACCAGTACATGGAAAGAAGAAGGTATCATGGCCAAGTGAGTCTTACCCCAAGGAGGCTGCTTAATATCCTGCAGTCAGCCAATGTTGCTGGAGATGTGAACAGATTAGAAGGCACAAGTATATGATCATTTAAGTAGATGCAGAAAAGGAATATACACAAAGAGGCATTCATATTGAAGCCCCTGTAAGAGAGAAAATCTTTTCATATAGTGCTACAGGCCATTCAAATTCTGTTCAGCTGAGTATGGTTTAGTTCTGCCTCATGGCAGCTACAAACAGTCTACAAGACTGACAGGAAAGGACTATATAGGCATTACAATGCATTTCACAGAGCTATACAAAATAATTGTTAAAGATATAAACAATCCGCAAACCCTACAGAGAAATACAAGTCTATAAAGATAATCCTCAGAAATATTTGACAAATGTAACAACTAAAAGAACTATTTATGATAGCATTCAAGGCATTAAATATTTAGCTAATTTTAATGCAGGATGTACATGGAGTGCATTCAGAAAACTATAAAATGTCACTGGAGAAATAATCAAGGTTCCAATAAATGAAGAGATATACTATGTTCAGCAACCAGGAGATTTGATGCCGTTAGCCTGCTGGTTCTTCCCAGACTTAGAGATCAAATAGATCCTAATGAATAATTTTGGTATCTGTTTTGTAGAAGTTAATAAGTTGATTCTACAATCCATACAGAAATTCAAAGAACTTGGCAGAGCCAAAACATTTCTGAAGTGGTAAAAATGAAGTTGAAGAGCTTATTCTACCTGAGTTCAAGCTTAATCTATAGAACACCAAGGCACAGTATTGATGAGAGGAAAGAGAAAGAGAACAAGGAGATAAAACAGGAAATTCCCAAGTACAGACACAGGTGCTCACACAAATATATCTGGAGAAATCATTGTCAACCAAGATGCCTAACTGAAAAGCGAAAATCTCAATGGATGTGTGTGGGAATGACTGGTTATCTGTATGTAAAACAAAGATAAATTTTAATCCCAACTCTCTCTCTCTCTCTCTCTCTCTCTCTCTCTCTCTCTCTCTCTCTCTCTCTCTCTGTGTGTATATATATATATATGTATGTATATATATGCATGCACACATAATTCAAGGCAGATCACAGATATAAATACATACACTCAAATTATGTATCTTCTAGAAGATAATGTTAATGAATTCTTTTATGACTTAGTAGAGGGAAAGATTTCCCCAAATACAGAAAGCAGTAACCATCAAAGAAAAATGTCCACAAATTGAAAACTGCTCATTAAAACACATTTTCAGTAAAACAGACTGAAAACTGGAAGAAATGTTTGCCAGCTTTAGATTGAACAAAGAACTTGTATCTGGGATATATGAGGAGCTGCCATGAGCTGGTAATACAAAGATCAGTGATGCAGTGTATAAAAGGGCTGAAAGGTGGGTATTTCACAGAATACAGATGAATGGCTGACAAGGGTGTGAAAGGGCATTTGGTCTTACTACTCAGGGGAGGTGCTCATGGAAACCATGGTAAGAAACTGCAACCTCTCTACCAGTAAGAATGATGGAAATGTAAAGAGCCAAGAATATCAAGGACTGGGAATGAGATGGAGCAACCAGAGTTTTCACCAACTATACAGGTGTATAAAAAGAACACCCATTTTGGAAAAGTCTACACACACACACACACACACACACACACACACACACACACACACACATTATATGGACCTTTTTTTGATCACTCAAAAAATTGCACCTAGAGAACTGGAAATATACATCCAAAAAGGTCCTAGATAAGAATTTTCCCAATAGCCTTTTCATACTAGCCAAATACTAGAAATAGACCAGTTGACACCATGGGAGAAGACAAACTGTGGCATGTTCATTGACACAAGAGAACACTACTTGAGCATAAGCAGGAACAAAGAATTGATATATGATGTCATATGGAAGAATTCTAATAAGTGAAGAAACCAGATATGAATTATAGTATGAACTAATTTATACAACATTCCAGAATTAAAAATTAAGCATGGTGACAGACATCCCACTTTTAGCTGCTTTATCTGAATGAATAATGAGAGAACTTTCTGGGACAATAGAGGCATATATTTTGATTGAGTTATTGGCTATGGTTTTGTCAGAACAGATCAAACCATTTATTTAACACCCATGTATGTAAATACACCTCGGTACCAACAAACAACTGAAGAATCACCCAAATCTGTAACTGCACATCTGTTGTTATTTTATTCACACGGGAACAAATGTGAACAGCAGTTTTCTTTGTGTATGTTTATTTACTCTTCCCACTGTCTGCTTAGATATGATGGAATGTCAAAAACAAATGTTACAATAAGCCTTATAGTCCTATATTATAATCTATAAAAATATCATATATGCATATAATAAAAAGTTAACAGCAGGGCAGCTGAAAAGTGTCCTTTATACCAACAAAAGCTGGTAGAAGATGTTATTATCCAACTTGTTCCATTTCTTTGGGCTTCAGCTGTCACACGCAGAGTGTTGAGCTCGCTGCCTTCCCAGGTCCCTGGAGGTGTGGTAGCAGTCACCTCTGGGGAAGGCAGCACTCTGGGGAGGCGATACTAACCACCAGTTTTGGTCTTTCTTTTCCCCAGTTGGACTAGGGCAGCTGGCTCTTTTTCATTGCATGCACTAGAGCTTTTTGTAAGATTGTATTTGAGAAGAGCATTCTGATGTTAAAATTGGAAAAATTATGCCTGGTTCCTTCCCGTTTTGGATGTTTTGCCATTCTAAGTTGAGGGATGGTAGCTTAAATCACAATTTTTAGATAAGACAAGCTTTGGAGAGAGGCAATAGTTTTGACGATAATCAGTAATGAGACCCCCTAACCAAGGTCAGACATGGTAGTGTGTGCCTGTAATCCTGCAGGAGGATCAGGAGTTCAAGACTACCCTGAACTGCATAGTACAATCCCGGCTAAGGAAAGAAAAAGATCGCTTTATCAGTCACTTTGCTATTGCTGAAATCACTCAACATGAACAACTCGAAGGCGAGGAAAGATTGACTTAGTCTCATGATTTTGGAGATCTCAGTCCACAGTTGTGTGGCTCTGTGTACTTGGGCAGAATGGCATGGTGGTGGAGAGCAGGTGGTAGAGGAAACTCTTATCTCATGGTAGATAGGAATCAGAGAGGAGAGGCAGAACGGCCAGGGACAACACGTCCTTAAAGACCTGCCTCTCAGTGAACTACTTCCTCCAGCTAGGTCCCACCCCGTACACTTTTCAGAACCTTCTAAAATAACTCTACCAGCCGATGTCCAAACCTTCAATCCGGAACACATGAGCTTTTTTTAGGGGGGAGGGGAACACTTCCTATCCAAACTAAAACAATGTCTTATAGACTCCTAAACAATTAGACTTGCTGTTTGGGGGCTTCTCCTTCTGTGGAATAATTACCTGGTGGACATTCCTGTTGGATTGTTCCAACTTCCAGTGACAGGCACAGCTTTGCCTGGGCCATGTGACTACTGCTTTCAATGACAGTCAGGAAGATCAAAGGTTGAACTTTACCAAGAAAATGAGCCCAGAAAATCAAGACATTTCCCCTCCCATTGCACAGGCCGTGTTTAAGCAGAACTCTATCAAACTAGTTTTGGCAGCCCCTTCATTGGCCTGAGAGAATGAATAGGTATAGCAACTTCTTTTATTGTTTTATTAAAAAATAAAACTCCGGAGTTAAATATTAGGGAATAAATCTGAGAGATCTGTGAAGCGACGGAGAAACGATCACCTGCTCTCTTTTTGCCCTTCCTGGATCAAAGGGCCCGCACATCTCCCTCACCCCTCCTTATTTCTCCTGTGTGTCCCTCTGGCTCCCTCTGAGTCAGCCAGAAAACTCTATGGTCCACTCCAAGCAGCTGCTGCGTACTCCGCCCTCGGGACCAAGATCCAACTCCATTGGCAGTCTCCGAGCAGCAACACCAACAAATCTCCCCGCAACAAATGGTTTCTATTCATTGTGAGCAAATGGTCCCTACTGTGATGTGCTCTCATTCAGGGTCTGTGCACCTCTGTGTCTGTAGAGTGGTGGCCTAACACTAACACAGACGTAGAGCCTGCTTTTGAAAATAAGCCACAACTGTTAGTGCCAGACACCTGTTTGTAAACTCATTGTGAGAGTTCGCTCTTTAGCCCAACGTCACTGGCCACAGGTGCCCAGCGGTTTGCTCAAACATTATTCTGGTACATCTGTGAGGCTGTTTCTGGAGGAGGTAAACATTTGAATGGGTAGACTAAGTCAGGAAAGATTGTCTTCCTTATTATATAGTGGCTTTGGTCGCAACCACTAATGAGACCCAATCCATTAATAGCACCGAAGAAGCTGATTATCCCAAAAGGAAGTGAGACTATTTCCTGCCTCCAGATGCAGATCAGCCTGTCCTGTGTCCTGAGCATGCTGATATTTGCACTGGACTTGAAGCCTCAACTCTCCTTCTTTTCCAGGCCTCAGATTCACATGGGCGCACCACTGCCAGCTCTCATATGTCTAGCTTGCAGACTCACATTGCAGACCTTGGGATCTGTCTGTCTTTCTAACTGTACAAGCTAATGCCTTCTAACAAGTCTGTTTCTTTTTACACATATATATTTTATGTGTATATATGAGATAAATATGACAGGCACATGTATACCATATATGAGATGTGCATATAATATACATGATAACAAGCTATACATCGACTAACATGAAAGGAGATATGTTGTATGCCTATACTCACTAAAACAGTTCTCCCCCCTTATCTGTGATTTATAGTGATTTACATGGTTTCAGTTAATCTGTGATAAACCATGATCCAAAACTATTAAAAGGAAAGT
This sequence comes from Peromyscus melanophrys, assembly GCA_902168415.1. Taxonomy (NCBI): domain Eukaryota; kingdom Metazoa; phylum Chordata; class Mammalia; order Rodentia; family Cricetidae; genus Peromyscus; species Peromyscus melanophrys. The sequence goes on from CABHPR010155154.1 coordinate 45,234, forward strand.
TCATAAATTTTAAAGACATTTGCTCCATCCTACTTGGGTGTGAATTGTCTTTTTATCCAGAGTACCCACCCATTAGTCATGCAGTAACCTTCTTAATCACGAGCTTCACTGTTGCTATATGGCCCTGCTTGTGTTCAAGTAACTCATTCTTAAATAATGGTCCCACAGTGTATGAAAAATCATGCTGGTGATTCAGAAATGGCAAAGAAAAACAACCATGAAGTGCCTGCCTTTAAATTTAAAGGCAAAAGTCCTTTGTTGTAGAATATTATTTTAAGATGTGTTACATTTGTTTATGCTGTGGAGCATTTGTTTAATGATGCAAAGATGTGTTGCATTCTTTTATGTTGCATTTGTTTAACTCTGTGAAGGTGTGTTACTTTGCTTGTCTAAACACCTGATGGTCTAATAAAGAGCTGCATGGCCAATAGTGAGTCAGGAGAAAAGATGGAGGGGGGACTGGCAGGTAGAGAGAATAAATAGAAGGAGAAAAAGAGGAATGGGGAAGCAAGAGAGATCAAGGAGCTAGAAAAGACAGGACCAACCACCCAGTCACACAGCCAGCCATGGAGTCAGAGTGAAAGTAAGATTACAGACGTAAGAAAAGGAAACATCCCAGAGGCAAAAGGTAGACGGGATAATTTAAGGAAAGGAAAGCTGGCAAGAAACAAGTCAAGTCTGGGCATTTATAAGTAATAATAAGACTCTGTGTGTGATTTATTTGAAAGTTGGGTGGCAGACACCACCCCCTAAAAGCCAAAAAGAGTAAAAAACAGCAACCAACTACAGTCCTTGACTTGATCAGGAAAGGAGAAAATCATAGGTTGAGTTGGCTATGACCTACAGTAAGCCCCCATCTTCTGTCGGTGGAATCGTGAAGAAGGGAAGGGAAGTTCATGCTAATGCCTCACTCTTGATATAAAAGAAGCTATTACTACAGAGTGTGGTAGATACCTCGTCATCCCACATCACAAGGCAAAGAGTACAATATGTGAAAGAGAGAGAGAGAGAGAGAGAGAGAGAGAGAGAGAGAGAGAGAGAGAGAAAGAAAGAGGTCAAGTAACTTATTATACCATGTCGTTACAATTATTGTTTCATTGTTTATGGCTGTTAACTTTATATGTGTCTATAAATTAAACTTTATCAGAACGGGATAGATCTGTGTGAACGGGTGTATGTAGCCTTTGGTACTACGCATGGCTTCAGACATCCTCTGGGGTCTAGTAACATATCCCCAGGGGGCTGGAGGAGCTTTGGGCTACTATATAAGTGTGTATGTTATGATGCTGCCCTGTTAGCTATCTTTCTCTAGTCAACCCGAGGACGTGAGTTGGGAAAGGCACTCATTCCACTGGAAGACAGCCTGAGAGCAGCCAGGACCTTTGGGCTGTGATGAGTGCCCCTGTGGTAGGAGCAGTGGAGGAGCTAAGCCTGGGTTGGACTTCAGGTCCCCCTTGCCCAGTCGTAGTCACATGATCGTGGCCTCTGCCTATTCATCATGGCCATGCAATAGTTTACCCCTGGGGGTTAGCAAATGATGACCTGGGGGCCAAACCCAGCCGGTCAGGTAAAACCTCCAGGTAAGCTTACCAGAACATAGCCATGTCTATTTGCTTTCTATTGTCTGAGGTGCTACCAGAGCAGAGGTGAGAAGTGGCAACAGAGCTCACAGAAGCTCACACACACACAGCTCACAGAAGTGGGCACAATATGTATCTTTTATAGGAAAGGCAGATCTACTGGCCTCCTATTGGTCGGGTCTGCATTTCATCCAGGTCCATATTTGAAAATAACAAAATGAGCCTATGTTGGGTATAGACTATGCTACTTAAGTGTGGGGACAGAAAGAGTATTGTGAGCCACAGGCTGGTCAAGATTTGCTTATAAACAAAGCAGCGTGTGAGGTCTATCGACTCGGAATATGTGGGGTTCCGTGTTTGCGATGGGAGAAGGGGAATGCATGGGCAGCCAGAGCGGGAGCAGAGGCGGGGAGGGACAAAACAGCCCTTGGGGCCTCATTGTGACCTAGCCCAAGCCTGGCTGGAGGGACCCTATGTACCAAGGGACTTGTTCAGTCTCTTCACCGCTTTTCTGCACTGTCTCAGTCACCGCAATATACCCGGGGGTCCAGACTAATAATTAGGGATGGAAACACAACATTCTTGAACTTGTTATATGGTAGTGACTTAGTATAGTCCACAGTATATGGGGAGGGGTTCTGATGGGATTGCAGTAAGAAAACACCCCTTCATGTAACTGTATTCAGGTAAATTTAGAAGTTGGTTGTGTTGAAGGCTGCAAATGCTGCAGTTTAAAAAAATGGCCTGTAGAGGGCACTGTTAAAACGGTCTGATGGGACGAGAAGTCAGCTCAACCCAGAAGGGAAAGAGCCGCCTTAGCAGCAGAACCAACTGTCTCTTTCTAAACTCTAGATCAGGTGATCTTCAGTATTTTAGATTTCTCAGCCACTCTTAATGCCATTGTTCCACTCTCCTGGATTTTGCCTTATCCTTTTCTATTCATTCCGTCTCCCCTTTCCTTAGTAGTGAGAGGCGTGGCTGGCTGTCACTCCTCCCTTCTGTGTGTGGCCAGGGGAAGTGAGAGGTTGTTAAACACTCAGCAGCACTGGCTTTGGATAGATAACTCTGGGGTTGTGAGGTTACAAAGAGGAATAAGATACAGACCAAGCCTGGGGAAACGTTAAATCCAGTGATCAGGGAAATCTATCCAGACTACTTTTAATACAAAGTGGATGGAATAAGAAGGACAGTGTTACATGCCCTTACAGGTGGAGAAGGAAAGGACAGGGTGTGCCAGGGACAGACAGCTGCCACTCTGGCTTGCCTGTTGGTGGAATAACAGGCCGTGGAGGCTGACACAGGGAGGTCATTTAACAAATTTGGGCCTGGCCTTCCCAACATGGGAAATGAGGGCTCGTGAGCCGGTGCCTGGGAGAGTGCTGGGATAGATTGGCTCAGCCTGCCTGAGGGGTTCGGAGCTGAGACAGAACTTGGGTGAGCAGAAGAGAGGCTGAATCCGAGACCTTGTGGTCACCTAGTAAAGAGCAGAAGTTGGAGGAACATTCACCCCAACAGCTTTCTCTGCTGTGTCTTTTCCCTTTGAGATGAAATCTCTTCAAATTCTGTAGGGCAGGTGGCAGAACTCTCTGCCTTTCAAATGGCCGAGATTCAAATCTTTTCTCCCTTTTCCACATATTTGGAAGCTACAAACAATCCCACCAGCCATGAGGCTGTCTCTGGCGAGTGTAGTTGCTTCTAATTGACTCATGTGAAACTCTGGTAAGGTAAGCACGAACTGAACACTTCCTGGAAGGCATCCTAATGAGGGCCCGTTTATAATTAAACAGAATTAAACTTATTTTTCTCCCACTGTATACCTCAACCCCCCTGGTTTCTATAGCAAATGAAACAATATTGAGAGCTATCCAAGGACTATTCAGATCTCCCTTGATGTCAACTAGAAGGGGGCTTAGGAGGCCATGAACTTCCTGACGCTGAGCCTCAGTGAAGAGGTTTACCCAGCAAGGACCAGCCCAAAGCAGTCTTCAAACCACATTAAACCGAACAAAGAGGACAGGAGCTGGGCCAGTAAGAATAAAATGGAAGAAAAAAATCACCACCTTCTAGGTTCCAATATAATAAGGCATAGAGAGTGTGGGAATGGGGGAGACTTGGTAAGTGAGTGGCTGCAGGGACCAGGGAAATGGCAGGAATGATGTTTTTGTCCCGAGAATGAGCCCAAGCCCGTGAATGTGAATGGGTTTTCTGAAGTCTATTGTATAGAATGTTCAAGATCTCACAACAGCTCAGGCCTGGCTTTTATGTGGCTATAGAATCCTTGGCAAGGAAAGCTCTTCTCCTCCTTCACTGGACTTTCTGAGACTGATCTGAGGATTTCTCAACTCCCCACTCTTTATTTGTGACTTCCCACACCAAAATGAACTTTACATTCATTCTTTTGAGTGAAGGGTTCTATTTGTCTTGACAGTGAAGAGTAAACACATTTTAAATGCCAATTCTCTTCATGCTTGATTTTTTTTTTTTTAACTACAGCCTGAAGAAAGACAGTAAAAGCTACAGTTCTGACATGAGCGACCAGGAACTTCCAGCAAACGCCGTCATTAGGGCCATGTTTACACTTCTTGTCATCAGGGAAACATCTGCCTAACTAGATTTTCTGACTATTTAAAGTCATAACCATCTGTCCCCATGAGATAACGTGTTCCATTTAAGTTTTATAAGGATGTGGAACTGGGAACTTGTGTTTTCTGTCCTAAGAGGGATATGAACATTGGGACTTCCGTTTTCTGTCAGAAGATGCCATTGGAGGTATTGACCATGGACTGGGTCTCACCTTCCACACTGGTGGCAAAGAGGTCTTGAATAAGTCACCTCTGCTCCAGTGTTTCTGAAAGAGAAGCAGTAACTACTTCTTGGGATGAGTGCGACTACGGAACCTCTACACTACTGGACACAGAGAGATTGAAATATAATGTCCAGAGGACTCTTGCTAATGGGAAGGGTAAGAATACTCTTTAGCTGTTACCCGCCCGCTCCCCCCCCACCCTGCGCCCCACCCCCCGAAGCAGTCTTTAGCCATTCTGCTGTGATATGGGCAAGGCATCAACAGACAGCATTATAAGAAAACCAGTTCTCATCCTGATAAACTTTAGCATCACAGGAAGGAGTGGAGGGGTGGAATTACCCCAAAATGGAGAACATAGAAGCTGAAGGAAACAGACAGGGAGAGAAGGTGAAGAGATCTAAGATGTGGCCATAATACACACACATCCACAAGAAACTGAAATGACCAAAGGGTGAGATCACTTCCTTGGTAGAAGAATGTTTAAAGATCAATACAGGAAATGATGAACACTCTTTCCTAGTCTATTGGATATAAAGTGGTTATAATCTTCACTTTAAAACATGTTGAGCCCTTCGCTATCATCAATGGCACGTCTAGATTCCTTGAGATACTGCTGTTTATAAATGTTAGGACAAATGGACCTTACCCAATTCTTGGAATCTAGATTCAGGTAACTTAACATTAGTAAAACTGGGAAAATGGCTGAATTTTTAAAATGTCTTAACAGGATGAGAAAGAAATCTATGACAATTCTGAGCCCACCTTCCAAGGCCACCCACTGTTTGGTACTCTTGAGAGTGCTTCCTGGAAATGGCAGCCTTCTAGTCAGCCTGCTGTTACCCCACAGCCTAACTCCCTATTTTACCCTCAAAGTGTCCTGGGTCCAGTTAACAGTAAGCCATCACCATTAACTAGGGATAAGCACAAGACCTGTCCCTGCCCTTCGGCACCCATCGTGACTGGCTTCTCTCCAGGCTTTCCTCATTGTGATGTGGGAGTCTCCATCTAGGTTCAACAACACTCTGTGCCAACCAGAAGAATAAGATTCCTAGCCAGGTGATGGTGGTGCACACCCTCGATCCCAGCACACTCGGAAGGTAGAGGCAGGCAGATCTCTGAATTCAAGGGTAGCCTGGTCTACAGAGTGAGTTCCAGGATAGCCGGGGCTACATTTATGCAGAGAAACCGTGTCTTGAAAAAGAAAGAAAGAAAGAAACAGATTGCTGCTACCTCTGAGAACAGACCCCCTAGCCAATCTGTCCTAGTGATGGAGACCATCATTGGTTTAATATGCAGTCTATTTCCTGGACCCCCCTTTAATCAATGGTCTGACCAAGTGAATTTTAGCATTATGGTATTATAGTTGGGAAGCACTCTACCACTGAGCTACATTCCCAGACTTCTTTTAATTTTTTTTTTCTTTTGAGGCAGAGTCTCACAAAGATGTCCAGGTTGCCCTTGAGTTTGTGGTTTTCCTGCCTCTGTCTTCTTAGTAGTTGTGAATGACAGGCTCAGAGGAACAATTCTTGACATATAAATTGCACCTGTCATATTTCTATAATGTCCTCAGCAGTGAATTGGACCAGACTTTTGGGGAAGAATCTAATGTCATTCATTCTCAAACACTTCCAAAAATCTGAAGAGCGGGAGCACTTCCAAACTCATTTTATAAGCCAGAATTGCCCCAGGACAGAGGCTTAACAAAGAAAACTGTGCAGCAATAACATGGATGAAGATGGATATAAAAGCTCTGACAAAATACAGATGAGCTTAAAGATTATACATCATGACCAAGGAGGATTTATCCTTAAGACACAATGATGGCTTGATGTATGCAAATTAATTAATATAAGACACCACATTAAGAAAATAAAAAGCAAAATCACATGATTATCTAAAAAATGTAGAAAAAAATATTTGACAAATTCAGTCCCTGTTTATGATTTTTAAAAATCTCTCAACAGACTAGGCATAGAAGGATTCATCTCCATGTAAAAGATGGCATATATAACTAGCCACCTATGGACTAGCCTAAGGCCAACATCATAATCAATGGCCCCAAACTGAAGGCTTTTCCTCTGAATCTGAGAACAATCAAGGATGCCTACTCTGCCCATTTCTAGTGACATAATACTGGAAGGTCTAGCCAGGGCAATCGGGCAAGGAAAAGAAACAAGAAGCATTCACCTCAGAAAGGAAGAAGTAAATGATCTCTGCCCACAGATGACAGACTCTTTTATGGAGAGCACTGAATATTCAACAAAATGTAAATGATCTCAAGTGGAGCTGCCTCGTACTAAATCAAGACCCAAACTCCAGCTGCAGGTTTATGCGCCGACAACAAGCCATCTACAAGGAAAGCTAAGAAAGCAGTCCCACTTCCACAGCAGAAAAAGAAGAAAACGTAGGACTGGATGTAACCCAGGCAGGGAAAGGCTTACACACTGACAAATGACTGTGCAGGAAGAACTACTGACAAGAAGTGTGAAGGAAGACACAGGGAGACAGAGACATCTGCGATTAGTGGACTGGAAGAGTCAATACTGTTAAAATGCCCACACTACCCAAAGCTGTTCCTAGATTAAATGCTGCCTCCAAAATCCTAGTGGCATTGGTCACAAAAGCAGGAAAACAAGCCTAGAATACAAAACCACAAGAGAAACTCAGAAATCAATAAATCTTGAAAAAGGACAAGGCTGGAAATATCATGTTCATCATTTCCAAATACATAACAAAGCTACGGTAATTGAAATTACGTAACACTGGCGTAAAGACAGATGGGCTGATGGGAAGGGACAGACAGCTGAGAAGTAGACGGAACCGAGAGTACACACTTGGAAAAGGACATTCATTCCCACCAAACTAGATATCCACATACAATGGGATCAAATTGAGCCACTCTCATACCATACCCGAATTAGCTCCGAGAGGACTCTACTAACATGTAAATCAAGAACTGATAAAACCGCTAGAGGAAAACACAGCGGTAAAGTAAGCTTCGGGACGGGTCATTTTGAACGTGAAACCGAAAATACAGCGTAAAGTAAAAAATGAAGCACAATGACATCGAACTGAAAAGCCTCTTCCCAGCAAAGGAGATCAGTGAAATATGAAACCGCGATCTACAGAACGGGAGAGAACCTGTCCAGACCACATGTCTGCTAGCAGTTAACGTTAAATAGAAAGGACTCCGAAAATCCAGGAGCCACAAAAAAACCACCATTTTGAAAATGGGCAAATGACCTAAACAGAGAGGAAAACAAGACATAGAAACAGGCAGTGGCCCAGCCCAGGCAAAGCATTCAATGCCACTGATATAAAGGAGATGGGGGTTGACATTACCATGAGGTTTCACCTTACACTGGTTGAAATAGCGGGGTTTTTTTTTTTTTTTGGTTTTGGTTTTGTTTTTTGTTTTTTGTTTTTTTCTTTTTTTAAAAAAAATAAGTGTTCCCAAAGAGGTAGAGGAATGGGAACTCTTGTCTATGGTTAGCAGGAGAGGGTTCACTTGCTGTAGGAAACAGCATAGAATGGCTGTGTGATCCAGCAGCCCCATTGCTGAGCATGTGTCCAGAGTAACAGAAATCAGATTTGTACTCCTAAATTCCCTAAAGCATCATTTACAACAGTCAAGCTATAGAAAAAAAGACCCAGATGTCCACTGACATACAGATTAAGAGAGTGTGACATATATGCCCTGTAGAATATTATCCAGCCTTAAAAAATGAAGGAGTTCTTGCCATACGATATAACGTGAAGAACTTTGAGGACAGTAGGGCAACAAATACTAATCCTTATACTTTTCTATGAGTATCTAGAGCAGTCAAAGCCATAGAAAAGGAAAGGAGTATGGTGGTTGGCAGGGACTGGTAGAAGTGAGAAATTAGGAACTATTATTTTTCAGAGATAAAGCTTTACATTTTAAACTTTTTTCTTTCTTTTTTCCTTTCTCCTCCTTCTCCTCCTTCTCCTCCTTCCTTCTCCTCCTTCTCCTCCTTCTCCTCCTTCTTCTCCTTCTCCTCCTTCTCCTCCTCCTCCTCCTTCTTCTTCTTCTCCTTCTTCTCCTCCTCCTTCTTCTTCCTCTTCCTCTTCCTCTTCCTCTTCCTCTTCCTCTTCCTCTTCCTCTTCTTCTTCTTCTTCTTCTTCTTCT
>CABHPR010155154.1:53869-72991 GCA_902168415.1 Peromyscus melanophrys
TCTTCTTCTTCTTCTTCTTCCTCTTCCTCTTCTTCCTCTTCTTCTTCTTCTTCTTGACAAGGTCTCATTTATTTATTTCAGCCTGGCCTAGAACTTGCCTTGTAGCCAAGGATGACCTTGTAATTTGATCCTCTAGCATCTAGCTCCTTGGTGCTGGTGTTACATGCATGTGCCACTGCGCTTGGTTTATGCAGCTCTGGGGATCAAACCTAGGGTTTGGTGGGTGCTAACTCTAGCAACTGAGCTATGAGAGCATACTTAAAATTATGTTCTTATGGGGGCTAGAGAGATGGTTCAGAGGTTTATAAGCACTTGTTGCTCTTGCCGAGGACCCAGGTTCCATTCCCAGCACCCACACGGTGGCTCACAACTATCTGTAACTCCAGTACCCTCTTGTGGCCTCTGTGGGCACCAAGCATACCTGTGGTACACAGACACACATGCAGTCAAGCACTTACATACAGAAAAGTAAATAAATCTTTAAAATTATCTTCTTATAACACAAACAAGTAGAAATAATAAAAGGATACAAGAAAGTGTTTGACAATGATTTGTAGATTTGTACTTTGATGGTGGCAATGGTACTACAGATGTTTGCCTGTGTCTAAACTCATCAAGCTGTGCCCATTAAATATGCATCATTTTTCACGTTAACTCTACTTCAGTAAAGTTATTAGACTATTTTTGAGATCCTACCAAAGCAAGAGACCTCTGAGTCTGTGGTTAAAACCAGGCCTGGCAAAGGCAGACAAAAGGAGGTGGTTATCTCTGCCCATGTGGCTCCATCCTTTCTCCCAACTCCTCTCCTGGTTGCCACAGATGTGGGGATCCCAATCCTTAGTCAGATATTCAGTGCTTTCTGATAATTTAGGCATAGCAATTGATTTCAGGAACTGAAAAGGGTTTCATATTAATTATACATTCTAGAACTAACTGGTGCTAATCTACTGGTACCCTAGTCTCCAAGAAGCAGAAAGTTGCAAAAAGAGTACATATGCTTTATGGAGAGAAGATACAAATGGGTGACCACAGAGCCATCACATAATCTCACATGGCAGCCATTAACAGTGTCCAAAAGTCTACAAAGGTCTGCACCACAGCCAGTGTCTGACAAATTCCTTTATTCTTTCTCACAATCCAGAAGTTCCTCCATTTTCCTGCCTCATCTATTGCAAGCCTGGCATGCCTGAGTGATCCACTGCACAATCATCTTCAACAATCACAGACAGTCTGGAAAGGCTCTGTAAGTAATGCCACAGTGGCTTAAAAATATATAAAAATGAGCTGGGCGGTGGTGGTGGTGGTGGTTGTGGTGGTGGTGGTTGTGGTGGTGGTGGTTGTGGTGGTGGTGGTGGTGATGCACACCTTTAATCCCAGCCCTTGGGAGGCAAAGCCAGGCAGATCTCCGTGAGTTCGAGGCCAGCCTGGTCTACAGAGCGAGATCCAGGACAGGCACCAAAACTATACTGAGAAACCCTGTCTCAAAAAAACAAATATATATGTGTGTGTGTGTGTGTGTGTGTGTGTGTGTGTATGTATACAAATGAGATGTCACCATTGCTTAAAATCCTCCAACGGCAACCTTTCACTTTACATAAAATTTGCATTCCTCACAGTAGGCCTCAACGTCTTGCAGGGTTTGGTTCCTTCCTGCCTTTCCAGATCCCTGTTCTTGCCAGCACTTACCAATATGGTTGGCATTCTGTTCCTGCACCAAGCTTATTTCTGCCACTGGGCCTCTCACCCTTCTTCCCTTTCCTGGAGCAGGCTTCCTCTAGACCTGATATCCCTGCCTCCTTTCTGTTCTTCAACAGTCTCCTCTTTCCAGAGGTGTGGCCTGACGGGCCATCCCAGCTGCCCTCAGTCACATGGTCCCCCTCTTCCCTTCCCCTGCTTTATTGAATTTGCCATGTGAGTGGCAGAAACCCAACATCACTTGTATCTGTGATGGAATAACACGGGCAGCTCTCCGATTTGGCTACTTCCCAGTGTGTTCTCTTACCCTAAGGATCTTGCTGATTCCCCACTTTTCAGCGCACCCCCATGTCTTTCGTCTGGGTTAGCACACCGGCACTGTCTCTGTGTTAGTGGAAATCAGCTCACTTTCGGGAAATGAGTTCGTTGGGACCATGTTTACGTTTCCTGTCTCCGACTGAGCATCTGCCTACGTAGATGTTTGTGATCACCGTGTCATCACCATCTGTCCCAGTGTGAGGACGCGCTCGGTTTCATGCTGTAAGTCTGTGGACTGGGGACTTGTATTTTCTGCTGGAAGAGGGAGTTGTGAATTCAGAAGACCCAGGCTGAGTGTCACCCTTGACATCTGATAGCAGAGCGGTCTCAGGCAAGGCCCTTCTGCCTCAGCATTTGTACCAGAGAAATGACAACTACCCAGAACAGAGCACATGTGAAATATAGCTCCTTTGATATTGGGCATTGAGAGATTAATGATACACTATTTGCTTTCTCTCTCTTCTCACACCATGGTCACTCCCATGAGAACGAGGTCATTGGCTCTGTCTTCATTCTTATGTCCCTGGTGCAGGGAATAATGCCTGACATACAGCGGATGCCCACTGTATTTGTTGAGTGAGTCTATTAGTAGATAAGGTTTTTACAATTGTTCTGTGAGATAAAATCATTGTTGCCACTTCCCAGGTATTCAGTGTGAAGTTGTGTATCTCAGCTATACAACCTGGTCCATATGAGACTTGGCTCCCAGACATACAACCTTTGAACCATAAGCTTGAGAGACTCAGGACCAGTCAACCCCATATAGGATTTCATTCATGCTACCTCAGTTCTGAAATAAGTCTTGTTAGTAGCTTTTTTCCTCCAATCCCTGCTCTTTAGACAATCTACTCATTTACTATTGTTATGCTTCAATTTTTAGTCCAAATTTATCAGTTGCCTCCAGCAACATATGAAGGATAAGATCCATTACTTTTTTTTGGAGGAAAAAATATATTAATAATGAAATATTATTAATGTTCAGTGGCCTGGGGAGTAGACTGGTGGGAAAAGTCCTTGCTGAACAAGCGCGAGGACCTGAGGTTGACTCTGCAGCACCCTTGTAAAAGCTGGATGTGTCAGCATGCATTGATAATCCCAGGGCTGGACACAGTGGGTGGAGATGGGTGGGTCTTGGGGACTTGCTAACTAGCTAGTCTACACCAAACAGAGAACTCTGTGTTCAGTGAGAGACCTTGTCTCAAAAAAGAAGTCAAAGGCTGGAGAGGCGGTTCAGTGGTTAAGAGCACTTGCTGCCCTTGCAGAGGACCCAGGTTTGATTCCCAGCACCCACATGGTGGCTCATAACTATGTGTAACTCCAGCTGCAGGAGATCTAATATCCTCTTCTAGCCTCTGAAGACATCAGGCACTCTATTGGTGGCCAGACAAACATGTAGGCAAAACACCCGTGCACATAAAATAATTTAAAAAAGCGGAGAGGAGGTTGAGGAAGACCTCCCAACATCAACCTCTAGTCTCTTACTAATGCCCAAGAGAGCAAGCGCCCCCCCACACTACACACACATTTATGGATGTGCATGCCCCCCCACACACACTAAAGAAAAAAATGCACAAATGTCTTTAGGGTTTAGTAGAGGGTAGGAGGGACAAGGCTGATTTCACACCCCTTCAGATAACGTAGAACAAGGCTCAACTTTTCAATCGCTTTAACTGGCAGTGAACATGGTGTCCTCTAATGATAGAAGCACCGAGTTTGAAACAGCCATGCCTACGTTCCACGGTTGGTCTCTTGCCCTGGAATCTGGTCTGACTTCTCACCTTCAGCCTCCTACACATGCCTTGCATCCCAGATGAATCCACTCTGACTCATGACGTCCCCTATTCCCCTCTTTCTCCTATACAGATGTACTCTGTACCCAGTCAGAGGCATCACGGTTGACCTCCTCGCTCCTCCTTTCTCATTCACATGGGACTCAACTCCCCATCACTCTACCACTCTTCCATCTCTACATCAGCATCTTTTCTCGTCAACAATGTTTGGCTCTTTACAGATCTGTCTCAAAGCCATTGACTGCTCATTCAAGTACAAGTAATGGCCCCCAACCTTAGACATAATTCCCCTTTAGACTGGTGACTTATAAAATGTCAACTTGGGGTAAACTCAATTGCGTTGCCCAGAATTCCTTGCCATGTATGTTTGTGGCTAGAGTGGGTCATGGGAGACCCTCATGGAGGAGATCTGAGGGTGGAAGTGACACCGCAGATGTGGCTTACCTGCTGCTCACCAACTGTAGGGCAGTGCCAGGCCAGACCACAGCTCCTCCTCCTTCCCCCAGGCCCTTCTCTAGTTTCTTCAATTCCTAGGCCAGTTTAAGCTCCAGCTCGTTCCTGCCTCCCCATTTTACATCGGCTAAGGACTAAATGTCTGTGGCCCTTCAACGTTCTTATGTTGGAACGAAGCACCCAGGAGGACAGCTGTTGGAGACAGGGCTTTAACAGGCTCCATGAGTGGAGCCCCAAGGCAGCAGAACTAGTGCCTTTAGAGCAGACAGCAGAGGTTTGTTCTCTTCACACTGTGCAGGAAGTTGGCTGCTGAGAAGTAAGAAAGGGAGCCCTCCCCCTCATTTGAACCCTGCTGGACCTTGTCCGTGTACTTTTTCCAGAAATGTGTGGAAAATAAAATCCTCCTCTGTAAACCACCAATGAGTGTCATTTTGCTGTGGCATCCTGAGCAGACTGTTCACAGCTACCCTCCCTTCCTGACTTTCTGAACATCAGACTCCAGCACTAAACACAAACATAACAGCCCACAGAGACTGCACACGGCTGCCGCAATTGTGCAAGGTGAAATTCCTGCCACAATGGCCTAAGCGATGAGACCCTGTCTTAAAATATCTGAGTGACACTCAAACATTTGAGGTGCACGTGTTTATGTGAAAATCAACACCATCATGGAGCCTGCATGAGCCTGCACTAGGTCGTCTGCATATATGTTACAGTTGTGTAGCTTGGTGTTCTTGTGGGACTCCTAACGGTGGGAGTGGGGGTGTCCCTGACTCTTTTGCCTGCTCTTGGGACCTGTTTCCTCCTACTGGGTTGCCTCATCCAGCTTTGATGTGAGGGTTTGCACCTAGGGTTTTTTTTTCCCCCCTGAGACAGGGTTTCTCTCTGTAGCCTTAGATCCTTCCCTGGAACTCGCTCTGTAGACCAGGCTGGCCTCGAACTCATAGAGATCCGCCTGCCTCTGTTTCCTGGGTGCTGGGATTAAAAGCATGTACTACTATCGCCGGGCTCATGCCTTGTCTTATTGTAACTTGTTATGTGTGCTTGGTTGATTTCCCTGAGAGACCTCTTCTTTGCTGAAGAGAAATGCAGGAGGAGTGGACCAGGAGGTTCGGGGGTGGGGTGGGGTGGGGTGGACTGGGAGGAGTGGAGGAAGGGGGAACTGCAGTCAGGACATAATACAAGAGAGAAGAGAAAACAATTTAACACCCACAGACTTCTCAGTGCAGCCTCACCCTCCGGCTGATATTCTCGGCACCAGGAAGAGAAAGGCCTCAGCTGCCCTGTAAATTCCTTCAGACCTGCTGGGAAGAGCCTGGATGTGGCCCTGCTCCGACACCTCACTGACTGTGACCTCGTGAGCACTCAGAGAAGCTGCCCACCCACTTCACCATCTGTGTATTAACGGAACACCTCTGAGGTCCCAGGACCACTCCAGGTACTTAGGTTACAGCAGAGCACAAAACAGACACTCATTTCCCTGAGTTTGTATTCCACTGGAGGTAGACAGGCAAAATCCAGTGAAAAGCAAATATTTAACTTTTATTCTAGGTCAGCATTTACTAATCCTTTGCTTATTATTCCTCTCCCAATAGGGCTTTTGAGGTATCTTTTTGCCCCAACAACCTCCAAATAAAAACTGGTTTAGATGCAAAATAAGATCTTTTTAAAAATCACTCTCACCCTGTAGCCAGTGTTTGCTCTTTTGAGGAACAGAGGACTCAGGAGTAAAAGGTGATTTCTGAGGACAATCAATCAGTGACTAGCTCCCATGCTATGGTCTAGAACAGTGGTTCTCAACCTGTGGCTTGCAATCCCCAAAGACCAACAGGAAACACAGATATTTACGTTACAATTCACAACAGTAGCAAAATCACAGTTATGAGGTAGTAATGAAAATAATATCATGTTTGAGGATCACCACAACATGAGGAACTGGAATTAAAGGGTCACAGCATCAGGAAGGTAGAGAACTACTGGTCTAAAAATTCAGCACAATGCTAGTCTCCACGTAGCACCTCACAGGGCTACTCAAGGTGTCTGCAGATTTGGAGGTGCTGAGGAACAACTCACTTCTTAGCTCATGTTGTCGGAATTAGGTTCCCTGTAGCTGTAGTGCTGAGGCTTGCTGGCTGCCCATCGAAGCCAAGGTCATGCAGGCTGCCCATCTCCCTTGACAGGCAGTCTCTCCCATCTTCAGATCTCCAGCCGTACATCAACCAGTCCTCTCGCTTCCTACCTGAGGTCCTCACTTGTTTTTAACCTGAGAACATGTTCTGCTTTTAAAGGGCCATATGACTAGGTCAGACCCATCCAAATAACATTCCTGGCATTAAACTAGTGCCATGTAGCATACCTAACCACAGAAGCAAAGTTAATTATACCCGTGGAACCAGAGATCATGCATGGCATGTGCGTCCATGGAGCCACTACCCCGGCGCCCCTATAAAACTCCAGGTAATTTACTTCATTTAGATGGATATCTTCACTTTTCTTCTACCTTCGTTTTGGGCAAAAATATTCATGTTCTCATTCACTATTAGATCACACAGTATGGCATTGCCACAATGCTAAATTTCTTTATTCTTTAAATTTTTAATTGCTGTGTCATTTGGTTTCAAAATTAAGATGTTTTCCTTAAAAGGGATTTTTAAAAAAACATCAGAACAGTAAAATAGCAAGCTTATCTTTCAAAGATAACAATCACACAAGACAAGTGAGCATTTTTGTCGGTTATAATATGAAAGTGAATCCCATGGTTGAAGTGAGCTGCTGGAACTGATAATATCAAGTTGCGTATTTTGGAGCCAAGGTGGTGGACCTTTCCTCTGATGCGCTAGGGTACATTTTCTGTAGTTGTTAACCTGCACCGTGGTTAATCTCGAGGAAGAAGACAGGCTAAGCTGTGTGGGCTTCCCACTGCTGCCTGAACATGATCATGAACTTAGTTACTTAAAGAAACACAGGTCTATTGTTTTGCTGGAGGTGAGAAGTCTGGAGTGGTCGCAGAGTTCCCTCTGGAGTTCCTGGGAGAGACTGATGGCTTTGCTTTTTGCAGCTCTCCAGGCTGCCTGTGATGCTCAGCTTCAGCCCCACCTCATTCCAAACACAGCTTTCCTCAGTCCAGCTCCTTTGCTGGCTCTGGCTCCCCTCCCACTGCTTAGGGATTACTTTGGGTCAACTATAGCATAGTTAGGACAATATTTCTATGCAAGCTAACATATCGTCTTTTTTTTTTTTTCTTTAAACACATAAAGTAACATAAGCTCTGGACATTCAGTCCTGGTCATTGGGGGGCATTATGCCAACTATTGCATAAGCCTTGGAAAGCCTGAAGGAAGGAATATATTTTGTATTGTTCTGTGGCCTGTGAGTTCACTCTCAAAGGAATGGGAGGACTGGAGTGGGGCCGGAGGGGATAGCTGTCACTTGCTCACCCAGGGCTGATGCTGGAATCTCTCCTAATGCATTGTTGTGGGTCACTGCTGGGTCACAGCGAGAAGACAAAAGCCCCATGAAGCCATGTCTAGGGGACGACACAGGAAGAAAAGACTCTTCACTCAGATCTCTAGGGATGATCTAGACCAGAGGTTCTCAACCTTCCTAATGCTGTGACCCTTTAATACAGCTCCTCACATTGTGGTGACCTCTCCAATCATAAAATCATTTCCATTGCTATTTCATCACTGTAATTCTGCTACTGTTATGAACTGTATCATAAATACCTGATATGCAGAATATCTGATATGCAACCCCTGTGGGGGGGTTGCAAACCACAGGTTGAGAACCACTGGTCTAGGCAGAGCCATTAGCATAAACTTACCTAGCAGTCATGAGCACTGTTTGGCGGTAGGACGCCTGGCTGTTGAGTGCAGATCTGAGTCATTCTACACAGCAGAGAGGGGAATGGCTGTCCCCTTACAGCTAGCAAAGGTCTGTGTGCCTTCGCTTCTACTTCTATGAGGGCATAGCAGGGCCAAGGACATCTTTCTGCACCCGCCTTCGGCGACAGCCTTTGAAAATGGAGGCAGCCCCGTGTCGCTACCATCATCAGTGGTTTCAGATCAGTTCACAGGACTCCAAGCTGTGACATTTCCTAGATGTCCTTTAGGTCCCCTCTGGGTGACAAAGGTTAACTTGGGAGATCACACTGGAGGTGTTAGAAACCGTTAAGTAAAAACCAATGCCGTCTTAAGGCAGGGGTGTTTATTGGCTGCTGGTGCCCATATTTCCTCTCATCTTTTATTACTTTCCAACTTAATAGGGCCCCTTGAACCATCCCACAGCCTCTGGCTGCAGGTAGCACAGTGGTGTTCATTTCCTGTGTATACACCACTCGCTAGGCCCGCTGTCTATGCTCATGCTGGGCTAGCTGTTGACCCAATTTAATGCCTGGCTGGAACTTTTTCTCTCTGTCGTGATTAAAGGGGAAGGAGGAAGGAAGAGAGAGGTGATTCAGTGATGTGAATATGTAAAAATTCTTTGATGAAAGGAAGAAAGGGAGCGGCAGCAGAGGCTGTTTAATGATCCACGGACTTAGGATTTCATTTTAGGCTTCGGATTCTGACCCATGATGCAGTTGCAGTTGTCAGAAGCCTGGAGGCTCACGTTCAATTATTTGTGACCACATATATCTCGGAGTCAATTTTTCTTAAAGCTACATTTTACCTCCAGAATCATGGTTAAATGTCTTATTCAACCAAATTCCCTGACCCTACTCTTTTGGAGCACCTACCAATTTGGGAGGTAAACAGACTAAGGTAGACAAATGTGTTTGCCATCACTGGGGGGTGGGGGGGGAGAGGTGGGCTGGACCCAGAGAGAGTGAAAAGGGAAAGGATGTAGACTGAGCTCTGAGCTCTGTGTCACATTAACATGTTGCACATTATCCCAGCATTGGATGCAAGAACAACGGCACATGTTCACAGGGCAGCCTCTCTGGTGTTCAGTTCATTCCCTAGAGCTTATCACTGTAAAGGGCTTGAAGATCGCCTTGTCTACCACTGTCATTTTAAGAAGGAGAAAATAGAGGCCCAGAGCTGCTCAGCAACCCATCCATCAACAGTTTGGCAAACACATCACAACACAGTCACAAAATTGTTCACAGAAAAAAAAAGAATGAAAATCCATGTGTGTAGATGCCAGACAACTGGTCCTTCCATGTAGCACACTGTCCTGCTGGGCCATGTGATGGCAGCTGGAGCCCAGAATGGAGAATTCAGGTCATTCTTGGCTGAAGGCAGGTAAGCTTAGTCTCTTTGGGGCCTAGAGGTGTTTCTCTCCAGCACTGATCATATTTATTACCACTAATGATAAGACTGGGTGTGAGAGTGTACAGTAGGATATGGTAGGAATGTTATCTTCCTCCTCCCCTACCCCTGAACCAGCCAGTGTGACACTGGGAGTTTACTCAGGTCACATGACAAGAGGAAAGTCGGGCTGCTAATGGCTGTCCTTACAAGATGGAGACTATCTGGGAGAATACTCAACTTGACCCAAGGATATCATAGGAGTCTACAAATAGATGAAGGAAGTGTGTGTGTGTGTGTGTGTGTGTGTGTGTGTGTGTGTGTGTGTGTGTGTGTGTGTGCCAGGGGCAGGGGTTCAAATGTCAGAACGATACCAGGTAAGGAGGACTCTGCTTCCTGGAGCTGGCTTTGAAGAGGGAAGGGACAAGGAGCCAATGAAAGATGACAACTTCAAGAAGCTGGGAGAAGTGGAAAACAGATTCTCCCTGGAGCCTTCAGAAGGGCACACAGCCTATCAGCATCTTGAATTTAGCCCCATGACACCTGTGTCCAATTTTCTAACCTCCAGAACTGAAAGAGAACAGAGTCGTACTGTAATAAATCATTACGATATCTCTCAGTGCTAAGGACAGAACCCTTGTGCATGCTAAGCCCCTGCTCTGTCACTGAGCCCCACCTCCCAGCCCAAAGTGTGGGCATTTGCCACAGAAAACAGAGAAGACTGAAGCGGAGGTTGCAATGCCTATCTATATCAGGCCAACTGGCTGCAGTTGAAAACACATCTCCTACCTAGAAGCTATGGCCCCTTTCTTTCATTGGCTCATTTTCTTATTGACCAGGTTTGAACCTGGTCATATCTAGAGTACATGCTGCATAGGGACAGCAATGTCTCACTGTCTCCTGCTCCTCCATTTTAACATACTATTATACCATCACCAATGTCCCTCTAGCACCCCAAAACCTAGAAGAAAAACATGGGCTTCCCAACCTCAACCCAGTAATCAGCACAATACTCAGTGTTCATAGGTGACACGTAAGTCTCCGGAGAACTGACATGCATTGCTGAAGGGAACACCCTGCCTCCTGTGCTTCCCACAAAAATATGTGCACAGAACACACACAAAAGGAAATCCATTCTGCCAGGTGTGGTGGCAAAATGCTTTAATCACAGGATTAGGGAGACCGAGGCATGAGATCTCTGTGAGTTTGAGGCAAGCCTGGACCAGATGGTGAGTTCCAGGTCAGCCAAAGCTGCATAGTGAGACCCTGTCTGGAAGGCAGGAAGAAAGAAGGAAGTAAAGAAAGAAGGAAAGAAGGAAGGGAGGGAGGAGAAAGAGAAAGAAATCAATTCTTCCTAATCAGTTAATTAATTCAGTGGTTCTCAACCTCTCTAATGCTGCAATCCTTTAATGCAGTTCCTCATGTTGTAGTGACCCCAACCATCAAATTATTTTGTTGCTACTGCATAAGTATAATTTTGCTATTGTTTTGAATTGTAATGTAAACATCTGACATGCAGGATATTTGATATGTGACCCCTGCAGGGAGTCATGACCCACAGGTTGAGAGCTGCTGAATTAATTTGTACATGCATGGGAGGGAGAGAGGGAGAGAGGGAGAGAGAGAGAGAGAGAGACAGACAGACAGACAGACAGACAGACAGACAGAGACAGAGAGAGGAAGAGAGAGGAAGAGAAAGAGAAACAAGTAGGGTGATGCCTACCTGTAATCCAAGCACTTAGGGATATAGCTCAATGAAAAAGTGCTTGCCCAGTATACATAAGACTCTGGGTCTGACCCTTAGTGCCACACTAAATAAACAAATGAAGAAACAAGCAAGTACATATGAGATTTTTTTTGGGGGGGGGGTAGCAGGTAGCTTGGGGTTAGGGTTAGCTACACAGAAGACAGCGAATTGGGGGCTTTGACACACGCTAACATCTCTAATGACTTTTCTCCAGCTGCCCAACAACAAATGAAGATGTATTCTAAGGCCTGGTTGACAGACAGCGTTGGAAATGCAAACTGTTACTGCTACAGTGGACCAGCTCGTCATAGCAGGCATAATTTCTCTTTCTCGGAAAGCCTGGCTCGAGACCTGCACCCCCCCAAACTGCTTTCGTTTAAGACTCAACCATGGCCACCAAGCAAGCCAAAATGTGTAGTCACTGTGTGTGTCTGGCTGCATGTTAATTGTTGCGGTGTCCTCGGGTGACATTTGCAAAGCTGGACAGTTGACAACGAGCAGCGCAGCGGAGTCTCTGCCAGTTGTCCCGTCTCCCAGCCGCTCGCATCAGCAGTTCCTGGGACGATGCCATTTCATTTTCCCTCTTTATTTGTCCCTCTGCCCTGGAGGACTCCATTTGTCCTGGATGTCACCCAGCTTCACTCCTTTCTGTGGACCAATATCATGTGCAGGTGCCATCATTTGAGGTGATGGCTGAATACCAGGAATTTTGCACACAAGCTGAAACTTGGCAGACAGGAGCATTTGGAATGCAAAGATGAGCCATGGGCATGAGAGGGACCCTGATCTAAACTGTCCCCATCTGTCAAGGTTCCCTCTCTGAGTCGCTCCCTGAGGAAACCCCTCTGGATTTCTGCCAGTGGTCTCCTTGCACAGCACCTAACTTGAAACTTTTATGGACTATGTCACATGTTATGTGGAATTCTAGCTTTTTGTTTTCCACCTTCTTAAAAAATAGAAGCTTTCATGGGGCAGGGAACAATCACACACTCCTATGGCTTTTCATTCTCCAGTGTCCTACAGAATAGTTTAAGGGACCAGGCCTGTATTTGGATATTATATTGTACATCACCAAGACAAAGTGTATGTGGGGATACATGTGTGTATGCATGAGTGTCTTTGTGCGTGTGAATATGTGTATATGTCTGTCTGTGTGTCTGTGTGTCTGCATCTCCCCTAACCCCTTATGTGTGTACATGTGTGTCTGCTGCCCGTGTGTATATGTCTACGTATTTGCATGTCTTTCTCTCTGTGTGTATACATATGTGTGTGTGTGTGTGTGTGTGTGTGTGTGTCTGTCTGTCTGTCTGTCTGTGCATCTATGTGTATGGGTCTCCCCCGACCCTCTCTCTCTGTGTATATGTGTATGTATATCTATGTGTGTCTGTGTATGCAACTCCCTCCACCACGCCTCTTGCATGTGCATGTGTGTATGTGTCTGTATATGTGTCTATGTGTCTATGTGTGTACATCTACTCCACACTCTACGTGTGTGTGTGTGTGTGTGTGTGTGTGTGTTTGTGTGTGTGTGAATGTAGGAAGAGAGAGACAGAGAAGGAAAAGTATTAGCTCTTATTTTCTCTATCAAATTAAGAATATGCACTAGGAAGAAAATATTCTATCATACTATAAAAGCTTACTAAAACAATGTACATTTTACAAAGCTCTCATATTTAAAGGCAAATCAACCAAATATTACTAAAAGAGGTATCTACTTTTGAGACAGAGTCCTGTGTACTCCAAACTGGCCTGAAAGCCAGTATGTAGCTGAGGATGACCTTGAATTCTTGACTGTCCTACTTCTACCTCGCCAGTGCTGGTATTATAGATGTATTCCAAACCACAACTGGTTTATACAGTGCACAGGACTGAACTCAGGGTTTCCTGTATGTTAGGCAAGGGCTCTCCTAACTGAGCTACATTCCAAGCCCCCCAAATGTGATGATTAGTACATTAAACCAGATGGGATCGGAGTTTCCTTCTATTGAAAATGGTAAGGAGCAAGAAGAATGTTGTTGTTAAAGGTCCCTCAGGATAAAAAGCATTCTAAAATCAAAATAATTAACCATGTTTCCACTTGCCTAATGCCTTACCCTATATGGGACTATGGTTTTAGGACATGGAATGGAATTCTCTTTTCCAGTTTTCTTTCATTTCATGTATATTTAACAATAGTTCTCTCAACATTTAATCAAGCCAAGTTGGTCAAATCTTAATTTTGATCCCCTCACTTAAGATGCCTTTTGAACTTGGAATCTCACACCAATGCACAGAATGCTAAGACTTCCCACATAACTCCATTATTTCCTGGTAGCCTGTAACACCGGCCTCTGTGTTTTAAACTTAGACAACAGAAGCATTTATTGACATCAGAATGACAATAGTTAGAGTCAGCACACACACAGCCAGGAGTGTAGTACCTTCTGATGGAGGCAATGTGACTATGTTCCTCCAACGACTTTACCAACAACAGACTTCAGACTGAGGGAGACCTCCGACTTCAGTACGCTTTATCTTTAGTTGGGCCGACAAAGCATATCGGCAACCAGCTGAGTTCAGTGCATTGGACCTTGAACAGTGGGGGAAGAAATCAAGAGACTGGAACTTTGTTCTGGTCTGCAGAGTGCTTAAGCCCTCGATAAACATTCAAAAGGAGGCGACACAAACTGAACAGCAGGTTGTTTTATTTAACTTGATGGACCAAATGATAGAGTTTCTCTCACATGGAGAGAAAGCAATATTGTCTACCAACTTCCATTTTTCAGAGGTAGAAAAACTAAGGCCATGAGGGATGGCATCTACAGCCCAGAGGTACAGATCTGGGAAACTCAACCTCTAGGATTTTGGATCATGAAACTAGTCTTGGTCATCATGAAATATCAGTGCCTCAGTGGATTTCAGAAACCAGAAGCCACCCCCTCTCTTCTACCTGCATTCTTTGGTGATTTCCTATAATGAGCTAAACTTTCTATTTGTATAACCACGAGAAAACTCGCCAGAGGATCCAAGAAGAGAAGAGGGGCTTGGATGCCCACCCCTGAGACTGACTTCATGACTTCATGCACTCACCCATTAAAGTTTCCTGGGCATTTACTATGGGCTGGGTCCTGTGAGAGGCACCAGGGCACCTGGTAACACAGACAGCAGCCGCAGCCCTCAGGGAGCTTACATTCTAATAGAGGAAGCACCCGATAAGCAAACAGGAAGACCATGAGTAGTCCTGTGGAGAAGAAAGAGAGCAGGGACAGAGAATGAGGAGTGTCGGGTGACTAGGACACTGCAAGTGGAATAGAATGGAAAGGCTGGTTTCCCTGGGAAGACTTGAAGGAGGTGAGGGAGCCAGTCATGCAGTTTCCCGGGACAAGAGTGTTCGAGCAGAGAAGACCCAGCGAGCAAAAGGGCTGCGGCTATAAAGAGATGTCCATGAAGCTGAAGAGGCCAAAGCAAAATGACTGGATGGTGGGGGTTAAGGCTAGAGAGACACTTCAGGTTAGGGGACAGACTGAAGCCCATTGTGGACTCCCACTAGTGTTCGGGGTGAAATCAGATCCCCAGTGGACAGACGCTGGTCACAACTATGATCTAGTTTATCTTCTGGACCACGACTCAACTTCCAGAATGAAAGGGCACAGGAAGGAGAATGGGAGGAAAGATGTCACAGACAATCAGGGAGAGTGGTGACAGTGACTTGGGACAGGGTGGGAACGGGAGAGGTGATAAATTCAGAGCATGTTTTTAAAAAGAAGCCGACAGATTACTTACTGCAGGGTTAAAAGTAGGACTCAAGGGAAACATAAGTGAAACGGAGTCGTAACAATGTATGAGGCAGGAGCATGAGGGACCTGGCATTGCCGGTTACTGAAATGGAGAAGGATGAAGCAGGGTGTGGGACCAGGTCTAAGGACCATCTGCACATCCACCTGCTACTCTACTTAGTCTGGCTCTCTAGGCTTGTGGGACTCTTGTTAGACTGGCCGAGAGGATGTGTCAGGTGATCCATTTCCTGGTGTCAAGTTACATAACACAAAAATTAGAATAGGCTACTGCAGATTGATAATCTATATATATTTAAAAAATTATTTCTCCTCATTCTGGGGTTGAAAAAAAATCCAATATCAATGTGCTGGCATCTCACGAGAGCCTTCTAAGTGTGGCACCCCCTGGCAGAAGACAGGAGTGTCAGTACCAGGGGGAGAGTCCCAATTATTCCTTTACATAACACATTCCTGCAAGTACACCATAAGCCTGCTCACTCCGTCCTCAGCCTGACCCCTCTTATTCAGCCCCACTGTCCAATACTGTACATGGGTGGTTGGGCTCCTAACACATGAGCATTGGGTGGGAAACACATGCAGTAGCTGTTACAATTCTCCCAGGGCAGTATTCTGCCCTGGCTGTTCCACCTTTCCAACCCTTCTCCTCACCACAGAATATGTCTAAGATGGACTGGTGAGGTTCTGAAAAGTCCGTTGCCAGTGACTGGTGAATGACATCCCATTTCAGGGGAGAATGACCAAGCGGCACCTTGGTAGACACTTCTCAGCATCCTGCAGCCTCCTTCTGGTGCTTGGTACTGGACAGTGGGCAGCTCATTCCCCTCAGGTGGAGGGAGACCCCAGGCAGGAGAGAAAGTTCATTGCTTATCAGACTGAGTGCTGAGCTTTTAAAAGATAACTGCTATGGAATTTAAAAGAAAAAAATTTAAAGAATAATACAGAAGAGAAAAACAGGACAGCAGAAACCTCTATATACCACACTATGGGGAAAAGCTTTCATGTGGGGACCAGATTATCATTTTTAAGACAAGAGAGTATCTCCTAAGTTGGAAAAGTGACTTAGTGCCACCAAGCCCGGCTACCCGAGTTTGGTCACCAGGGTCCACATGATGGAAGGAGAGAACTGACTCCTGCAAGCTGTCCTCTGATGTCCACATGGGCCATGGCACAACCCCACCCCACCCCCAAACAATGTAAATAAATAGATCAATTCCTGAGGGCACCAGTGATGCTCCAGGAAGATGAACTTGCCTAGAACAAGAACTGGACCCAGGGTGGAAACTAGAGCTGGCACCAGAGCAGGCTGCTTCTCATTGTACAGGATTCCAGATTCATGGACTGTAAGACAAAGCTATCAGCGGGCAGAGGACTTGGAAGACTGTAGGGTGATTTTGGACTGTGCAGGAGGGAGGGGAGATATGAAAGGTGAGTCTGTTCCTTCCAATGTGATTTCTAAGGGGGTACATGTGTGTGCATGAGAGTGTGGGGACATGTGATGCCTCATCAGTGTCCCTGGAACTACAAGGACAGAATATTCACGTGCTGTTTTGGGGGGGTAGAAATTAATTGGGTATTGAGACAAAAATGGTTCTTAGTGTGCTATTTAAAGTCATTAAGATACAGTGAGCCGAAGGGAGGGAGTCAACTGTGAGGGATACTCGAACAACTAAAATCTTCCATTCTTCTCCCAGTTCAATAATTGGTTTCTTCTCTGATTTTTTTTGTAAGCCACTTTCTCCATGGAGTTGAGCTGATGCCGTATTTACTGGTAATGGTTTTGATAGTTTTTAGCTTTTCCCCGGTCACATTGGTACCTGTGTCATTCATCTCTATTACTATAACAAATACCTGAGATAATTAAGTTATAAAGAGAAAAGGTTTGTGGAAGCTCACAGTTTTAGACGATCTATGATCAGGCAGACCCCTTGCTCTTAGGCATCTGGTAAGTATGCTAGATGGCAAGAGCAGTGAGTGTGTGGCGAACCGAAACTGCTCACCCTGTAGCTGAACAGCTAAGAGTAAACAGGGAGAGCCTAAGATTCCACAATTCCCTTTGAAAGTATGTACCCAATGACCTAAAGACCTCCCACCAGAGACTACTCCTTAATGTTTCCACTACCTCCCAGCAGTGCTAATCTGGGGACCAAGGTCTCAACATAACGGCCCTTGGGGGGACATTCTACACCCAAGCTATAGCAGCATCCAATCAGAAGCTCTGTTTTCTGTTTTCCTTGCTAGACCCTTGAACCTTAAGTCTAGCTTTGAAAAAATGCAATTGACCTTAGGGAGGCCCCACTAAAATAAATGTTACTGGTGTGTCAAGAATGAGATAGTAAACATTTTTGGCTTTGCAGGCCAGACAATCTCTGTCATAATCTCTTACTCTTGCCTTTGTATCATAAAAATGGCCACAACAACATGTAAGCAACTGAACAAGGCTGTGTTCCAATCACTTCATTTGTAGGAAGGGAAATTTGAATTTCTTGTGTGTGTGTGTGTGTGTGTGTGTGTGTGTGTGTGTGTGTGTGTTTCAGGAGACACTCTTCTTTTGATATTCCCTCACCTATTTTGAAATGTAGAAATCACATTCAGCTCAGGGCATAAACATGGGAGATACTAAGATATGCAGGTTATAGTGTTCTGGTCCTGAGATAAATGAACTTGCTTTTGCTTGATAGAAACTGCTCTTGTCTTAGCCTTAACTCAGTTGACTCCCGGGCAGAAAGAGTAGCATCTCATGTTCCCTATGCCTTACCATAACCTGCCATGCCTTGGAATAAACCTCATACATTGTTATCAACTTAGTTCTGAGTCCAAGGCTGTGATCATGGAGGGCTCTTCAAATTGCTCTCCAAAACCATGATACCTCTTCAAGAAAGGGACCATTTTCCTTTTGATTTATGTTTCTTGATACCTGTCCCAAAGACCAAAAATATCTGAGGCAGTCTAGCTTTGGAGAATTGGAACACAAAACTAAGAATGCTACCCCATGTTTCCTGATGCTGCAGTAGGGTACCTGACACTGGGTAAGTGACAAATAACAGAGGTGATTCTTCATAGTTCTGGAGGTTGGCACATCCAGGAGCTTAGGTCCAGCATCTGGCACACTTTTCTCATTACATCACATGGTGAGAAGCATGAAATAGCAAGGAAATGCCCACTGTTGGGGTCCACAGAGGTTTCCTGGTGAGATCTGAGCTTGCTTTACACAGCAGGGTTGCATAAGGGGATGGATTGACCACATGCTTGGTTACCAGGTGTTTAGAAGGATCTGCATTTGACTGTGCTGGGGGAGGTCTTTTGTTCCACCCCTTGGCATTTCTTTAAATAGCCCTTTAGAAGACACAGATGGGGCTGGTGGGTTTTGACCCAGGCCCTCCTGAGGCTATCCTATGTTTCTATCTGTCTCTCTCCTCTATATTTTTTTTATCTAAATATTTCTCACTTCTCCTTGCTCAAGAGTACCCTGGGGAAAAAAATGGGGACGAGTCCCCCCATAGCCCACCCAAGTCAAAGAGTTCACTGTTCCAACGAGGTCACTCCCATGACACTGACTCTTGCAATAATGGCGATGGCCAACTCACGAGGGCAGAGTCCTCAGGGCCCAATTCAGTCTTAAAGGCCCCATTTCTTAATGTTGTCACAATGGCGACCTAATTTCAGTAGGAGTTTTTAGGGGACACTCCAACCTTAGTCAGAGACAAGTGAGGCAAGTGCTGGATCAACAGTGGCAGTGAACCCTGCTGTGTTATGCACTGAGAGGTAAACCCAAGGCTCTCTCCTCTTAAAACTGGGATTTCTTGGTAGACTGCAGAAGTGACATTGGGCCCACATCTGTGAGACCAGCACCTTCTACTTCTTTTCTCTGGAAATCCCCAGTCTCAGGGAAGCTGGCAGCACAGAGAATCCTGACCCCTCTGAGGCCACCATGTGTGAGCATTCCAGTGGACAGTCCTACTTGAGTATGCCTTTTGAACTCCCCACCAAAGTGCCAAGCACATGATCCAGGACATCCTGAAGTCTCCAGCAGACCCAACTGCCAACTGAAACCACTGCGTGGTCTCAACCGATGCCATAAGAGTAAAAAAAAAAAA
>CABHPR010155155.1:0-23055 GCA_902168415.1 Peromyscus melanophrys
AGAGTTAACTGTTCACCTCTCTAGATAGCAGCATGGGCTTGGGAAGAGTGGGCCCTAAACAATCAGGCCGACGAAAGTCTCCTGCCATAGCCAACTTTATTCAGAGTATCAGACAACTTCCGCTTAGGTGACTCTTTATCCGTCACTGAGTAAAATTTACAACCACAAGGACAAGCCACACATGGTAAAAACTTGTTTATCCACAGAGGCATAGAAACAAATAGCCAGTTGTAATGAAGAATCTGAAGTGAACTCCTCTCTGCTCCACTTGGGAGGGAGGGGCAGGTAGTCACATTCCAAGAACAACCCATGTCATGGAGGAACAGATTAGACTCTTGTCTTGTGTACTCGGAGTTTTCCTCACAAGGTCTCAAATCTCACACCGCTTTATTCATGGACCACGTTGCAAAACTGAATATCTCCTTAGCTGCCATCTGCAGTATCTGTCAAAAACCAAAACCAAAAAATCCATTGAGTAGTGGGCACTACCTTAAGAGTGACTGGAAGCAGGGAGATCACTAGACTCCCTGATCATGAGCTCCACTCCCATCCCCAGGATGGGCTCTGAATTTTCTGTTTCCTGTCTTTATAATTGGAGAACTTCATTCGTGGGTACAGTGGATTCTGATAATCTCTTGGTTTCCCCTGCTTCCAGCTGCAGGCTTTCCTCAGCATGTCACTCCCAATTTTATCTCCCCCAGGCCCTCCACCCAGCCCAATTCAATTAGTGCTGCTCTTACATAGATGGGCATGGGCCCATTTCCTGAGTGTGGGCAACCTGACCAGGTGGCCACACTTCCAGAGAGAAATGACTCTCCATCTTCCCGTACTATTTCCTGCCAGTAACTCCTAAGGTAGGACCAGAGCCTCCTGAGCCTCCTCCCCTGTCCAAGCTGGAATGTGGACTGGTGGATCTTGTGCAAGCTTATAGCCACAAGTGCCATGCAACAGCCAAGTCTGGAAGACAGCATGTCACAGTCCTCTTCCATCCTCCATCTCTTAGTTTTCTGCCACTTCCTCAGGGTCTCTGAGCCTTGTTGGGAGAAGCCTGGTGATAAAAATATCCTAGTTAGGGCTGAATGCTTCAGCCACTTGTCTCAGCACCTTGACTGGTTATGAAGTCCTTGTGTGTGAAGGAATAGTGGTTGATGGCGTTCCATTGGTTTATGCTGTGGATGTGTGTTTAATCATGCAAAGACATGTTGCTTTGTGTTGCATTTGTTTGACACTGTGAAGCTGTGAGACTCTGAATGTCGAAAACACTTGATTGGTAATAAAGAGCTGTACAACTAACAGTGAGGCAGGAGAAAGGATAGGTGGGGCTTGAAGGCAAAGAGAAGAAATAGGAGGACAAATCTGGGAAGAGAGATGGGATGGAGGCACAAGAAGAGAATGAGATCATCGGAGGCCAGCAGCCACTCAGCTATAAGCATGGTTCAGAATAAGAAGTAAAGAAAGGAATATAGAATAAAGATAAAAGCCCAGAGCAAAAGTAGACGTGGTAACTTTAAGAGAGCTGGCTAGAAATAAGCCAAGTTAAGGCTGGGCATTCATAGGTAAGATAAGTCTTCGTGTGATTTGTGAGCTGGGTAATGTGCCCCCAAAGAGCCAAAGAGTAAGTACACCCATGTTAACAGAAAGCTTTTCTGACCAAGAGTGAGAGAAGCCCAAATCTTCATCTATACAATACATTGAAGGCAGTTTATGACAGGATCATTGAGCAAATAGTGTTTTGTTTGCCTTGGACTGTTGTGAAAGACAAGGTAGGTGTGAAGTTAATGAGTTGAGTGTGAGATCAGGCCTCGGTGATTCCCTTGACTCTTGCTATAGGCTTAGTCTCAGTGCTTGGGCCACTTGCTTCCAGGTGGTTATGCTGGAGAAAGTGGGTTAAAGATGGAGAGTGGGTGGCTCCTCTGCACATTGACTTGAAGGTGTCAGCAGCATCCCAGAACTTAGTGGGAAGATGTCATGCTTCCCTTGTAATAGCATGGTTGTGTTTTGGGGAGAGATGGTATATTTCCTTGTCTTGTCCCTTCTGAAGGTGGAGCTCTGCAGTTCTCAGGTTCATTGTAAAAGTATGGCATCTGAACATATGTGGTTGCTGTGTAAAACTGGGGTAGAGGTGGCCATAAAGGATGAAGGTTAATAAACAGATGGCTGCCAAGGGACAGATGGCTCTGGACCCTTATTGTCTGTTTGTCTGAGGGTTAGCTCATGGGAATCCTGGATCCTACCAGGTTGGAATAGGCTTTCCTGGCAGTTTGAATATAAAATTCAAATGAGGGAAAAATAACAAAAACAAACCCATAAAACAACAACAAAAAACCTGAGTTCAAGAGACCTAGCAAAAACAAATCTTCCCCAAAAGTAAAAAGATGTTTGTTTCTCCCACAGCCTGTCAGAATCTAGTTTCCTTACCCCAGCCTTCAACGTTTCCCCCACATACTCAGGACTTTTAACTGCTTTATGTATACTTGCATGTGAATGTATTGACATGTGTGTATGAGTTCACATGTGTGCACCTGCATGGAAGCCTGGGGCCAACATCAGGTATGTTGTGAGGCAGGGTCTCATGCTGAACCTGGAGTTCAGCCAGGGCTATTCTGACCTTATCTATTTTGCTCCAGGGATTCCCTGTTCCCACCTCCCAGGTGCTGGTGGGCCATTACATCAGCTGGCTTTTATGTGGGTTCTGAGAATCCTCACATGTGTGGGGCAACCTGCTGAGCCATGTCTCCAGCTTCTGTTTGAATCTGTTCTTTGCTGGTCTTAATGCCATTGGCAAGAGTGTGTACCATGTGTGTGTCTGAAGTTCAAGTGAGTTAGCCATACATAGAAATCATGGTGGGTGGTGTCATGAAATTCATGAATTTGTGCTATTTTTACTGCCTGGGAAAGGCAGCTCCAACCAGTGGACCATTGGCAGCTGGTTTAGTGACATCACTGCCTTTTGCCTCCTTTCTTGTCATCAAGATTTAATACGAAATACTTTAAGAATGGCAGGATTTGTATCAGGATTCAGAATTTTTTGATTCCGCCCCACTCTAATATTCTTGACTTCTGTCTCCTAAAGTGTGGCTTCCTGAATATATCTTTGATGATAAATGTCCTTGCTAGTGGGCAAAGATGGCTATAATGTTTAGGCATAAATTTGGTGCACTAGTTGTATGGAATTCTACACTGTATTGGATCAAAGAACTAAGTTTCTCTAACTAAATTTGGAAAATTTCTAAGAAGCCATGAGTTGTACTCATAGTAAATTAAATGTTGAAGTACACAATGCAGTGTTAATTATATAAACGTCCAGATTCCTAGAGCTTACCAAGTGTGTGTACTATACACAGCAAGTGAATCTAAAACTTTGCATTGCTTCTTGGTACCCTGTGGTAAAAATGATCTGGGATTAGCAGCACTGTTGTCTTCTGCAGACATAAAGCTCAATGTCAAGATCATAATTGGTTCAGGAGGGGAACCAGGCATCTCCAAAGAAAGATAAGAATTATTACTGAAAGTAGATCACACAGCATGGAGCCCAAGTCCTAACTAAGGTCCCTGTAAGCTGGAAAGCAGGGATGCTGATGGAAGCAATTGAGTCAGGGTCAATGTTGAGAGCCCAAGGGATCTGGAGGTATAATTCAATGAGGATGAAGACCTGAGGGTTATAGAGAACCTGGGGTGTAGCTCCCTCTGTGAGGATGAAGTCCAGATAGTGAAGGTAATAGCTATTTTCTGGCTACTATGAATAATGTTGCTTTGAACACTATTGAGCAAGTATCCTTGTTATATGATGGACATATACCCAAAGGATGCTCAAACAGTAGCAGTTACAGGTAAAAAAAAAAGTGTATGACTTGGGCTGTCTTATGGCCTTGAGTGCAACCATGAGTTCAATGTAAATGTGGTCTCATCTCTATAAGAGTAACATATGTTATTAGGACTCTTCCTGAGGGACAAGGTGGAGTCAGATTTGTCAAGTGGTGAAGTGGCTCAAGGACAGTCATTGAGAAGTCATTGTCATAGAGGTTGATTTTGGTGACTTCGTTATGTTGACACATGACAGCCGGAAGGGTACTTGGCTGGGACTGCCCCAACCTACAACTTTATGAGGTTTGAAGGTCTTGGTGAACCCCATACATACATGGGATAGTACCACACCACTGAGGTTCAAGGGTGTGATCTGATGCAGGACCAGGCTCAGGGTAGATGAATAACTTCTGCCTGTGAGAGTTGGCAATGTATGCTGGTCTGGGTCGCCAAGGGGGTCTTCAGGAATCTAAGGTGGAAGGAGAGATGAGTTCTGGCAAAGCATGTTGAGAGTGGATGGTGGGGTGTTGATGTCTCAATCGAGGGCCCCACTTGGCACTAGGTCAGACTGCCCACTCAAGAGAGGACAATGTCTAGGCAGTTTCCACTGGAGTCTTCTCACTCAGATCACACCACTCTTTACCACAGGCCTGTCAGCATCACTGTGGGACTGGCCCAGGCCTGAGAAGAGTGATGGATACCTAATACATCCCCAGGTCCCCAGTGTTCACCTTGTGTTGGTGACATTCCCTCTCCCCTGCGGTGATGCTCTTTAGATAGAGTATTTTCAGATATTTTCTTCCTTCTCCTTCCAAGAAACACCATCCAGAATAAGATGGTTCTGACCTTGAAAAAGTAATTCTGCTTGTTGATGTTCAGGGCTGCTCTTCCTTTTTTTCATCTTAAAATCCCTCTTTCTCAAGGAGTGCAATTGTATGTATGGGGAGGTTATAAGGATAGGATTGTATTCCAACCATGCTTTCCCCTCCATCTATGAAAATAACTTTCTGAAAACATTAAAGCTTCTTGTATTAAAATCACTTTAAGGAAAGTCTAAATACCCAAATAGGAAACAGTTACAATACATTAAATGCCAAAGAGAAGCTCATAGTGAAGCCATGCCTGGTCACTCCTACCTGGAATCTCAACCCTCAGTTAGCAGAAGGATAGCAGGAATGTCGAGGCCATGCTGGGCTATGGGAACACTGTCTCAAAATTGCTCTACATTAGAAACCATATCCTGATCCCACACCAAGAAGTCAGTATTGTCTGACGTCTAAGGTTGGCTTTGCGTCAGCTCACTTGGGCACTTGGAAGCAGTGTGCTAGAAGCCTTCAGCTCAAGTGTGCACTGAGATGGAGTGTCAGCTGAGGGGTCAGCCTTCAGACCTGTTCTCAGGAATGTCACACACCTCTGTCCTGGTGTTGAGATTGAATCATTTGAGGGCTTTGGGAACCCTCCATATTGGAAGCACTTCCTCCTCATTATGCAGGCTTCAACACCTGCTTTTCATTTGAATCTGAGCAGTCTAAGTGGGGTGGTTTGGATAAAAACGCGGGCCCCCCCCCCCCCGGCCCCCCCCCCCCCCCCGCAGGCTCATATGTTTGAATGCTTGTCATTAGGGAGCTGTTTATCTGCTGCATGGTGGCTGCACCTCAAACTACCACTGCCTCAGTTGCTAATGTCATTTTATCTTTGGCACTGGGGCTGTACCTGACTCTACTTGTGCCTCGGTTGCTGACTATACTTTCACTGCCGCTACCGCCTTGCTGCTGAGTCTGAAGTAAGGGTGAGCCATGGCGGCATCCTCACAGCCTGGGTGCTGCCTCAGCCACCTTCATGTAGGGAGTCAAATGCTGTTTAACTCTGTCATTCTATTTTACCAATGAGACTCAGGAGCCAGATGATGAGTGTCCATCACTCACTGCCAACTCTCACAGCAGCAGGCTGAGCTTCCTCCTCCACCAGTGTCTCAGAAAGAGGGCTCTCTCCTAAGCTGTCTGAAAGAAAAAGTCCTCTAACCCTCCCTCCTTCCTGTGCCTCTCTGACCTCCTGACTTCCCCTCACTCTCTGTGGTCACTGCAGTCAACTGGGTGCTCGCTCTGCCTCTTGATCCTTGGTTGACTTTATTTTAATAACTCAATCTCTGGGTTCAGTGTGATCAAGTAGCCTGCAATGTTTTTCCCTTCCTGTCTAAAAAGGGTAGGCTTTAAGTCTGACACAAGAAAAGTATTTACAATAACAAAGCTATTTTTGCCAAGCTTTCTACAATGCCCAGCTTGGTTGTATTTGGCAGTTTTAGGATTAAGTATTGGAGTTCAAAGTTCTGTAACATGTCTGTCTTTCGGTCTCATATGAACATTCTGAGCGCTTTGTAGTCTGAAGCTGATTTGTGTGTGGTGCTGTCAGCTTAGTGGCATTTCCACAATCCAGGTGGATTCGTCTTTGGAAGGGCCCATCTTCTTGGAGACCTCAAAGGTGTCCAATGTTTGTGCATTACCTGGCATCAGCAGAGGCTGGAGGTGGACAATATCGTTTGGCCATTTTCCTCTCCTGGGACATTTTCTTTTGTTCCATCCTATTTCAGATGTCTCACTTGTCCAGTAGTCTCCAGATTCCTTAGTTGGATGTTATTCTTCTCTTGGAAAGATAGAAGCAAGATCATGATCAAATGAAAGGCATTTGTTAGTCTTTATAAGACAGTCTGGATCGAATGACCAAACTGTCTGATGAAATATTGCCTCTCCTATTCAGAGGGTTTCCTGTTCAAATCTAATCTTTATGAATCTGGATGGTATCCACAGCTTTCTCCCCCTGTGGAAACAAAAGCAAAACCTCTTTCCCAACCTAACACATATCGCAGTTTCTACTCCTAGGTGAACCCATCTTTAGAATACACAGGCTGACTTCATTCAGCAGTTTATTCTGCTGTCCAATGTCTCTCTGCAGCTGCGACATTCCTTTCTCATTAGCATTTAAAAACTTAATTAATAAAACACTGTGTAATCTACTCTAGGGGTCTTTATTACCCCTTTCTGTTTATTAAGTAGATCTTTTAAAGTGCAATTAGATCTTTCTATAACTGCTTGTTCTATAGGAATGTGTGGTATACCTGTAATATGCTTTATGTTGTAATATGCAAAAAACTGTTTCATTTGACTGGAGACATATGCTGGAGCATTGTCGGTTTTAATTTTTAAGGTATTCCTAATATAGCCATAACTTCTAATGAATGTGCAATTAGAGTCAGCCTTCTCAGCACCTAAAGTAGTTGTCATGGCAATCCTGAATATGTACCTATGGTATGGTGCACAGACTTTAATTTTCCAAACTCCAGAAAATGAAACCTATCCATTTGCCAAATTTCATTTCTTTGGGTACCTTGGAATTCTTCCTGCAGGTTATAACTTGGAGTTTGGTTATACAAAGGAGTAGGGCCTTTTAATCTCCCTGACTTGTTGCCAAGTGATAGAAAAATCTTCCTTCAAATCTTGCCTCACATTTTGTTTCTTATGAAATCCTGAAGCTTTAACCCATTCCCTATTAATAGATGATAAATTTCATCATTACCTTGTGCCAGAGGGCCTGATAGATCTGTATGGGTTCTGATATGTGTTCTCTACAATGGATGTTCCTATTTCTGATTACTTGTTATAGTTGAATAAATAATAAAGTTAATTCTGAATCAGCTGGGATAAGCTGGAGCCTGAAGCCTCCCTGCAATGGCCACCTTTCCCTGTGTGTAGTATCCAGTGGCATGTCTTCTTGCCGTGGTAGAAGCTGCATTGTCACTGGTGTGGGTGGGAAGGGTTGTGACTAAGGCCTCTTATGAGTGTGGAGTGTGTGGAATCCCAAGGTGACCATTCTCTTCTGCATGGTTTGGAGTGGAAGGTCTCGTAGTTGAATGGGGTCTACCACAAACTTATGGGAGGACACTCTCCCAACTGGCTGGACTAGAGAATATTAAAGTTTCCCAAAGTATGACAGATGGACTCCTAGACTGGCTTGGGGTATCAGCTGTGTGATGGCTGGGCAATAAGACAGCAGAGACTGTCACTCAAACAACCTATTCACATGAAGTATTGTGAAGAAATGCTTTCGCAGGCAATCTTCTGCACTGGTTGCTGAATTAGTTTTAAAAAAATGAGGTAAGGAGAAGATAAGTGTTGGCATACCATTTTTTATGGCTGTAAGGAATGAGTACAGAATAGAGCTGTCCTAAATTGCTCCTCCCGGGATCCCAAACCCTGGAATCCACGGGCAGTATTGGAAAGTGAGATGGGAACCTAGAAATGTCATCCCTTCTACCTTCAATACAGAGGTGGGGAGGGATCCATGATACAGCATGAGATGAGTCCTCAAAGTACTGGAAAGTGGAGTAACTATGGAACGTTCTGTTCTTGAACTGCTTGCATGTGGTAAGACTTGTAAATAAGATTGAGTCTCTACAATGTGGCTGGAGGATGAGGGGGAAACAGTGGGATGGAGGCAGATGACCTGAGTCTGAATGTTGTGCAAACAGGAAAAAGTAATAGCAAAACCCATTTGAGATAGTCCACATGACCTAAGGCAATACAGGAGAGAGCAGTCCCCAATGAACAGCTCCCATGAACTATTGGAGACTGGAGGACAGTCTCCTGAGTAAGGCAGGCAATCTTCAGAACTTATGTGAGTAGACTGTATTTGGTGTCACTTTCTCCAGGCTACATGCATGTGACTGGGTTCCCAGGAGAGTTAAGGACCTTGATGGAGGTAGAGGGATTTAGTGGTCTTGCTGAGCCTGTGGTAGGAAGGAATTTTTAATGAAGCAGGAGGGGCTTTGGCAGAGCTGCTTGATTTAGAATAGCATGGAAATTGGTCTTGTAAAAACCAAAGCCATCGAGAGGGGAAGAGAAGAATGAGATGAAGGGGCCTATCTGGGTCACTTAAACAGAAACGTGCAGAGATTTGCATGAAGCCAGAGCTTCTAAGTAAATGACAACAAAATTAGGTCCTTGAGCCATTGGAAGGCTTGAAACCTGAGCAAGAGTTCACTGGCAGTATACATCCTAGAGCCAAGCACAGTAAAGTCTCTGCTTGCCCTGCAGTAGGCCGTCATTCCTAGAATATGCTTTGTGTTTCTTTCCTACAAGAAAGCATCTTGAGGCTAGAAATCGCTCACCCCGTCTGGAGCTCTGTTAGCAGCCAGGTTATGACTGATGGAGAGGTAGCAGCTAGCCACCACTCAGCCTAAAGAGACTGGCTGACTCAGGAAGCCTCTCCAGGCACAGCTGGTGAGAAAAGTCAGTCACACCACCCTCTTCCTTAGTGCTGGACTAGTTAATTCAGAGCAAGGAGAGCAGCCCTAATCCTGAGTCTGGAGGTTGGGGAGAAACATGACAGCCCTGTGGCAGCACTCCCAGGATGAGGAGATGAGAGAATGACTGGATTGTGTAGGGCCACTCAAGGTGGTGTCTTCCACCCACACATCAGTACGTACATTGATTATTTTTTAAAGGAAAAAACTGACATACACAATGGAATATATTTCATTCTGTGCTAGACTTTGATGATTTTCTTTGACTATCCCATTAGGGGTTGAATACTGAAAAGATCTGGCACTCGCTTAGCATGGTGTAAGGCCTTCAGATATCCTGCCCATCACTTGCAAAAAGGTTTTTGTTTTATTGATCTAATGCTAGCCCGAGTGTCCTAGACACATAGAAAAGCATGTAGATGACATGCTAGAACACTGAAATGAGAATGGGATTAGAAAGGAGCTTAACATAGGGTACAAGGACTAGGCACAGTTGTAGGACATGATAAACTAGGGAGTGAGAAAATCCTTCAGCAGCCTGTGCTTATTGCAAAAAATCGATTACAAAACCTGAGCAAAGGTGTAGCCTGGATGGGTAGACAATGATCCCAGATTCATAGGTTATTTTTAAATGGAAATCACAGGGTGAGTAGGGGAGGCCTGAAGTCCCAGTAAACACAAGGCCTATTGCCTCGGCTTTTAGTCCCAGACCTGAACTAGGTGTTAAGACCCTCATGCTGAAGACACATACTTTTGTTCGAAGACATGGCAAAAAAATCAATCTGGGACAAAACTAGAAGTTTCTTCCTGCTAAATAGCTCTCATAGTTCCAGAAAGTGCTATACAGCTTTGGGGGAAGAATTATCAACAGTCTCAATCAGTGTGGAACCCACAAGGTATACTATCAACCCGGCAGGCAAGATGTGTCCCTGCTTCGAGTGTTGGCATGAACAATAGGAGAACAAGCAACTGCTTTTCTATTGGATTTTAGGCCTGCTCCAGGGGAGGGAATTTGCATCTGGGACTCTAAACCCAGGCAGAAGCTTGTGGCTGGAAGGTCATAGGCTCTACTGGAAGGCTGCTACAGTTTCTCCTTTATGTGGGGGAGGGGAAGAGGAGGAACCATAGTGCAAATGTGGAGTTGGACTGGAAACTTGCAGGATTCTCTTTTCTAGCATGTGGGGCCCAGGGATCAAACTCTGATCAAGCTTGCTGGCAGCTGTCTTTATCCACTGAGCCATCATAGTGGCTACCAGTGTCCCTGTAAATGGACAGGATGCACTGGTCTGTTTTCTCCCAATGTCTCATCAGTAAGAAGTAGGGAATTTCACCTATTTTTATGCTAGGATAAGAGTCTGAATGAGGCCTTACTACAACAGTTGGAAATGGTAACTGGCTTGGAACACTAACGATTCTGGAGTCATATTAACCTGTATATCCTACACACTTTGTGTCTTTGTTTAAAGTGGATAAGTTGTGGATCAAACACAAGGCTGGAAGCTTTGGAATTGAACACATAGCTTGCTAGGAACTCTAAAAACAAAATACCCATGTTAGGGACATGCATATATATATTTGGGACAAGGTTTCTCTATGTACTGTTTGTCTTGCAACTCCTGTAGCCCAGGCTGGCCTTGAACCAGATCTGCCAGCCTCTGGCTTTCCTATCTTCTGATATGAGAGGTGTGAGCCACCACCACCTGGCTTACAACTTGCCTTTTTAGAAGCTGATCAGTCATCCTAGTGAATATTGTACTTAAATATTAATATTTAATATATTAAATAAAACCTGTGTGCCTTTATTTCTTGAACTCAAAACAAACAATAACAACCCCCCCCCAAAAAAAAACCCAGAGACCTGTGATTGTGGAGATGGTTTTCTGAGAATCAAGTCCAGGAACCCCACAGGAGGGAAGTGGCCTTGGAAGGGTAGGGTGAGGGGGATAGTCTGGGCCTTGAGGTGGTCAGCTAAGCCTGTATATAGAGAGGTCTCATTGGAACCTCAGAGTACAGAAGATGTCTCAGGATGTGTCCCATAGGAAACAGTCATGTAATTGCCAAATACTCCAGCCCACCCCCACTGATAATCTGCTTTCTGTAGGTTGGGAGGTGCCCTTGTGCCTGAGGCTACCTAGCTACCTTTGAACACTTTGGGGAATCTCTAAGATAGTGGCTTTGATATCAGAGGGAGGTGTTTGGAGGAGATGGTCAGGGGATGTTTGCTGTCTTCCACAGCTGTCTGTGCCTGTAGTAAGGGAGTCCAGGAGATGTCATGGAATCCCTCCCCCTCCCCACTACCCTCCCTTTTCAGAAGATGCCATGCTCTGAGATTTCCTTCTACCAAGACAGGGAAAGGATGTGTCTCACTGCAATAGTGTTGTTTGGTTTCCATAGCAGAAAACTGGAGGCATCCTCTGGGGTGGCAGTGACTTTCTCCTTTGAGGAGCAGATACTGTCTTTGCTCACAATAAATTGAGGGAGGTAGCTGCTTGATAAGTAGATATGTATTAATCCCCAAGTAGACCGACCTTTGGGTACAGTGTGCTTCAGTTCCTGCTCTTACAGCTTCCTCTAGATGCCAGTTCCTCTGAGTTTGTGGCTCATATTCTACCAGTGTATCATGTTTGTGTCAGCGATACTACCTGAAGAGCAAATTGAAGGCAGGAAAGTTTTTTGAGAGGTGGCATGATGAGGAAGGCATGGTGGGATGGCTGAGTCCCTAGTATTGGGAACACATGGCACAGTCTATTGACATGGTAGCAGACAGAAGGCAGAGTCCAAGTCAGTATCAGGTAAAGGGACAGGGAATGGGGATGGGAAAGGGGAAGGGAAAGGAATAGCCTTAAAAGAGGACCCTCTAATCTGCAAGCAGACACTACCTTCTTTAAAGGCTCCAGTTGCTTTTGAAATAGCATTATTAGCTGTGGACCAAGCATGAGCCCGAGGAGGACATTAAACAATCAATCTCTGCCCATCCAGCCTATGTCCTATACGAGTATGCACAAGTAAGTGTCTTTGTCTTGAACTTCTTCTGCCTTCACATGAATGTGTTGACTGAACTTCTGCCCACTTGGAATTTTCTCGACTGCTTTTAAGGATGTCTCCAAAGGACCATGGTAATATCATCCTTTTCAGTGTGATTTTTGTATTGAGCCAATTCATCTATGAGACAGGACCAGTGTTTGCTCCTTCTCCAGTGGCTGTTAGGGTTCCTGTTGCTGTAATGAGACACCATGGCCCAAGTAACTTGGGGAGGAAAGGGTTTGTTTGGCTCACACTTTAGCATTTCTGTTCATCACTGGAGGAATTCAGGGCAGGTGCTGAAAATGGGGCAGGATCCTTAAGGCAGTACTCATGCAGAGGACATGGAAGAGTGCTGCTTACTGGCTTGCTCTCCATGGCTTTCTCAGCCTGCGTTCCTATAGAACCTGGGACTACAAGCCGAGGGATGGCACCACCCACACTGGGCCGTGGCTTCCCCTGCAATCACTAAGAAAATGCCCTACAGGCTTGCCTACAGCATGATTTTTATAGAGGCATTTTCCTCCTTGAGGTCCCCTCCTCTCAGATGACTTTAGTTGGTGCCAAGCTGACATAACTTCCCGGCATCTTTTACTTATTTTGTGTAGTTTAGGAAGTCAAAGGAGTAACATTGCGTGCAGATTCAGACCTGGGATGCTGGCAGTCTGATCCATCTGATCTCATCACTTAAATGCAGCCTTAAACTTACTTGAGACTCACTGAAACAATATCTTCATAAATGCAGCATTGTGTGCACAGGTGCTATTCCTTTTTGGGGCCCTTGGTTGTTGGTTCAAAACAGGCAGTTCCACAAAATGGGTCTTTGTAGCTTTGAATCTTTATAATATGGCACCTAGGTGTTCAGAGAACTTTCTGACTTTGTGACCATCAGGGCCAACAGCTAATCTGCCAATCACTTCAGTAGCACAGTGATATCATGTAATAGGAATTGTCACTATTCCTACAGATCTTACTGTGATATAGGAACTAAATCATTGTGCAACACTGAAGATACTTTAAACTGTTTAAACTCCTATGACACAGCAAACTGATTTTAGCCTTCACTGAGGATTAAAATACATTTTCCAGGTCTTCAGTTAGGCTGCATATGTGGCAGCTCTACCATTTGGCATTTGATTCAAAATCCTAAAAAAC
This sequence comes from Peromyscus melanophrys, assembly GCA_902168415.1. NCBI lineage: Eukaryota > Metazoa > Chordata > Mammalia > Rodentia > Cricetidae > Peromyscus > Peromyscus melanophrys. The sequence continues at coordinate 13,277 of CABHPR010155155.1, forward strand.
CAGACCTCTGTGTAAATGCTGGTAGAGTAAAGGAAAGGCACAAGAGGCTGCCTGTTGGTCACTCTTCCATTGCTGTGAAGAGACACCATGGCCATGGCAACTCTTATGGAAAAGTATTTAATTGATTGCTTCCTTACAGTTTCAGAGGTTTAGTCTCATCGTGATGGGGAACATGACAGCAGACATGATGCTGCAGAAGAAGTTGAGAGCTACATCCTGATCCATAGCCTGAGAAGAATATATTAGGATGGCTTCGGTTTTGAAATTTCAAATTCTACCCTCAATGACACACTTTTCCCAACAAGGCCACACTTCCTAATGCTTCTAATCCTTTCAATCAGTTCCACATCCTGGTGAATAAGGATTCAAATATGAGCTCATAGAGGCCATTTTTTTAAAACTACAACTGTTTATTGGTCAAGTTGAATGCACTGTATAATGTTGACCAAGGAAACAGATCTCACCTCAAAGGAATAAAAGACCTGGATTATTCTACAGTGTTAACGAGTGACCGTGGCCAGGGAACACAGATTTGGGTTACCCCTAAATTCTGTGTTCCAATGTGGAAACACTTTGAAGGTTTATAGTCTTATAGAACAGAGTCAAATCAAGGCAAGATTAAAATGCATTGGTAGGTACATCAGAGGCAGTAAGATGGGTGTAGATATTCTGTAGGTCTAAGATTTTATCTAATGGCAGCCTTAGCTTTTGGATTGGCAGAAAGTAGTTGCTTGCCAAGTCAATATATTCTAAAAGTTTTCTGTATTGTCACAAGATATTTCTATATAGAGTTGGGCAAGGTGTGGTTGTTCCCGAAGACTTACACTAGACCAGGATAGGTAATTAGCCTCTGTACCTACAGAATTCCAGCCTCTCCACAGTATTGAAATCCTTATTGGTCCATCAGTTTATCCAGACAAAACTCTGTTCAGTCTGACACAATTTCTTTTCAAGACTATTCATTCAGATTAAAAGTGAAGTTCATGAAAGCCTTTTTGCCCTTAATTCCGTCTATTGAAACACAATACACCTGTGACTTGGATGTTGGAGGATGATTGTAACTTGGCCTAGACACATCATCTTTTTAGAAATTCTATTTGTTCAGCAGTACTGTGGTTCCCATTTAGGATCCTGTTATATTGGAAAGACCAAGGTTCCTCATGCACTTGGGCTAAACCATGTTTATGGCAAGCACAAGGAGGGTGGTTAGTGCTCTGGGTTCCTGTGGGGTCAGCATCCCAGCCTGCTCTCCATCTATCAGAACACCAGAGTTCAGTTTTTCTAAAAAGAAATGTGAATTTCTGAATGCTGTTTCCTATCTCTAGTCAAGGATTTGAGTCTCCACTATGACTTGTAGACACTGGTGGCATTTCAGGTAGGGTATGGGTTTTGGTCCTATCTTGTGCTTTGACGAGGACCTTGAGGATGGTCCCTTGGGGTCTGTTTCTTTGCCTTTGGAGTGGCCTCCTGCCAAGTCTAGTTTTGCCCTCCTGGGGTGGACTCTTTCCCATCTATTCTGTACTGAGCTTTCTGCTCTCAGGTGGTCCACACAATGTCTCGCCTGACCGTTTGCAAGTCTGATTACTGAAGAACCATGAACAAACCTATTTTAGAGGAGACTGAATGTGATCTTGGTCAGAGAAAATTCAAGGCTGCAGTGTTTTAAAAAGTGTACACTAGAAAATGTAGACATCGGAGGAGACAATATGTGGAGCTAGCATCTAAGGAGTTTCCATAGATGGTTCTTAGGAAAGGCTGGATATCTGGAATGTTCCTTAGAAGGTGGGTCTTGCCTGTCTCTCAAGGCCTCATGGGAAAAGGGCATTAAGTGTCAGTTACAGTTTGCTGCATCCATGGTGATGAGTGAGATTGTCCAAAACCATCAGCAGAGCACAAGTAGTCTGCAAAACTCAAAGATTAAGTAGAAGTGGCTTATCCCAAATTCTGGGCAGTATGCTTGTTTCCATGCTGTGCTTTTCTTGGTATGCACTTCTGACATGTGTCAGAGACTCTAGATGGTATTAGCAGTGTATGTGGACATCTTGCTCAATTTCAAGGCATTTGAGGTCTCTGGCCCTGATCAAGCTGGTAGTTTGACACAATGAGCCTCACTACCACTGTTGGACTACTCAGAATTATGGAGATCTGTCCTGTGTATTGTGAGACAAAACCAGCATCCCCTTCCCCATTTTCCTGTCTGTTGCTTTTGTCAGTGTTTGTCACAACAACTTAGGGAAAGGAAAGTTTATTCCATGTTACACTTCTAGGTGACAGTCCATCAGTGAAATGGGGGCAGGGACTCAAGAAGGAGCTTGAAGCAGAAATCATGGAAGAATATTTATTTAGTGAGCTCTCTCCTGTAGCCTCAGACCCCCTACCTAGTGATGGTGCTACCCACAGTGGGCTGGATACTCCTACATTAATTTAAAAAGACAATCCCTAAAGATAAACCTATAGGCTATTCTGAAGTGAATGGGCCAATACTCCCTGCTCAGGTGATTGTAGGCTGTCAAGCTGACAGTTAAATCCAACCAGGGACACCTGACCACTCCTCCTAGCTGTTGGTAGTACTCAGCTGTGACCAGTGAAAAAGCATGTCTATTGCTATCATTTCTGTTGGGTGCCAGTTCTCTGGCAGGAAAAGCAAACTAGTTCATCCATAGATGGCATGCTGGACTTTTCTACATTTCATTTTGGAGAAAATGTAATTCTCTCCCAAATGTTCTGTTTCCTTAGAGAATCCAAACTTGTTTAGGTACTAGGCATGGAGTTCCTGCCTAGTCTCCCCCTTACCTTGACTCCTTTTTACTGCAGGACAGTAGTCAAAAAATTTTAAAGCCAAAATTCGTGTGCTCACTGAGAAATTATCACCATGCAGAGTCTTCCACTTAGAAGTCTGAATCTGTGAGGGAGACATAGGGTCTGCCTCTTTTTCCTGTAATTAATTTTCCCCTCTCCTAACTGCTGTCATTTGTGAATAATTTCCTAGTGGAGGGACTTTGTCCTTCCTTCCCCTCTGCTGGGATCTTTGTCTCGCTTGAACTTGGGCAGAGGCCTTGTGCATGCTTATCAGTCACTGAAAGTCTATGAGCATCAGTCCTGTGGGTATCTGGAGGATGCTGTTTCCTTGGAGTCATCCATTTGTAGATCATAGAATTTTTCTGCACCCTCTTCTACATAGGTCTCTGAACATAGGGGTGCGGGTAGCGGGCTGATAGTCATCCTGAGCCCTCTGAAGTCTTAGTCTCTGCACATTGTCCAGTTGTGGGTCTCCATTAATAAACCTTAGAGGGTAGAGGGACTCACTGATCCAGGGGTCTGGCAATATCTTAGATGATATATTTCTATGTTCATTTTAGCAGAATAGTTTCCCCCAGGGTCCATGACCTCTATAGTCTCAGGTTCTTGGCCTCATTAACTATCCAAGGGTTCCATCTCATGGGTGACTACTGAAACATAACTTGCAGTAGAGTGCACTGGGAAGGAGATGGATGAAGATTGCAAATGAGCATAATGTATAAAAGACTGGATAGAAACAGGCTGGGCTGCATAAGGCAGCAGACTGGGCTGCAAGCCTGGCTGGGAAATCTACATAGGATTCTGAAGGTGATTGTGACTTGAACCCTGTTTTAGGGTGTCCTGGTTGTGATTTCTTTGTTCACTTAATGCAAATGTGAACATATCTGGGAATAGGGGATCTTAACTAAGAAATAAATACCTGGCATGTCTTTGGGAGTATCTTCTTTTCTTTTTTTGAGACAGGGTTTCTGTGTGTAGCTTTGGCTATCATAGAATTCCCTTTGTGGACTTAGTTGGCCTCAAACTCATATCTGCTTGGATTAAAGGCATGGCACCACAACTGCCTGACTGGGAACCTTGTCTTGATTAATGATGTGGTACCCTGCCTGTGGGTGGTGCCACCCCTGGGCAGATGGTCCAGGGATGAATAAGATAGTGGGCTTAGCAAGCCAGGAAGTGGCATTCCTTCATGGCTTCTTGAAGTGTGAGCCTAATTGGTCTTAATAAATAAAGACCTGGAGTCAGGGTGAAAGTTGAAAGGTCAGAGAAGTAGAGCAGCCATAGTCACTTCTTACCTCTATCAAATCTCAGACCCAATGGTGGGGTCCTATCTCTAAGAATCCTCAGAACGAATGGGCTGATATCCTGTGTCCATGTCCCTAGTGCTGGGATTTAAGGTGTGGGCTACCACATCCTGACTCTTTTGGACTGATTCAATATCGTGTCCAAAGAATAGGTACCGAGTTCCACTGAAAGGGTCAGTGCACTGCCAGGTGATTTAGTTCACCAGATGTCTTCTACTTCTCAGTTAGACATTGCCACTCAAAGGCTGAGCATTATTACATGCCAAGTTTTGATTCTATTGCATCTCTTTTGTGCCCATGTGTATTAGAATATTAAAAAATCATTTCCACCCATCCATTCACTTTCTCCAAGTCCTTTCAATGCCTCCCTCGTAGTTTGGATTACTTTTGCTATGATGAATGAGTGTGATTAAAAAATCAGGTTGGTGAAGAAAGTGTTTATATGCCTCATGATTCCACATCCATAGTCCATCACTGATGGAAGCTAGGACAAGAATTCAAACAGGGCGAGAACCTGGAGGCAGAAGCTGCCAGGGAGGGGTGCTCCTATTCCTGGCTTGCTCCCCATGGCTTGATCAGCACGCATTCTTACAGAGCCCAGGACTACCAGCCCAAGGAAGGCCCCACCCGCAATGGTCTAGGACCTTACCCCATTAATCACTAATTAAGTGTCCTAGAGGATTGCCTACAGCCCCATCTTGTGAAAGCATTTTCTTAATTGAGGTTCCCACTCAGATGACTTTGACTGATGGCAAGTTGACATCAAACTGTCCAGCAGACCCTCCCTCTCAAACTCGTGTCCTCTTTATTGTTACACACATATGCAACCTCCTGAGGCCATTTAGTGTTGCTTGTATGTACATAAGTTTTCTCATCCCGAGTGGTCAACCCTAAACACAGCTGGGGGCTTGTCTCTGCAACCGACTGATTTCTCCTTTTCTTAGTAGACATTGATAGTCTGTAGATCTTAATCAAGATGCCAACTGGTGTTTTCATTGTTCAGGTTTTGTTTAGGCAACCATACTGTTGAGACTTAGTAGGTACAGCCCTGTCAGTTCTAGAAGGCCCTATCTGCTCTTGGTATTCCTGTGAAGGAAAGAATTAGCTTGCCAATCTTAAGTGCCATGCCCTGGTCTCTCCTACAGCTGAGCCTGCAACTGACTCCTAGGAAGGGCCTTGGTTAGTGCTGCCCCTGGAATTAAGGAAAGCAGAGTCACTACTGAGCTTTTCAATAGGAGAGCACTTGTTTGGGACCATGGAGTTTGAGGTCCTGGAAACTGAGTCTAGCATTCTTCTCTCTCCACAGCCTTTTAGTGGGAAGTTTTCTCTAGGTTAGTTTCCTTGTCACACTTTATCAGTGTATTGAAGTTGTCTGTAATGGATCTTTCTAGATGTTCTAAGTGTATGTCTAAACACTATTTCATAATTGGACTGCTGTAGAAGCTTTGGTAATGCATGGCCCTATCTGGAAGCCTTGTCTGACTCACTCTTCTAGAGACTGCCATGATACTGTGCAGGTATCTTCCCACCTATTCCTTGCTAGAAATGAGAGTATTTTGACAGGACTGCATGTGGAAACTCACAAAATTGACATTTAGGAAGGCTCCATTGTCATGATTTTATTCTTGATGTCGCCTCCACTGAAATCTGACAGCTTCTTGGTTCTGTTACTGTTTGACATGTTTGGAATTGTCTACAGACTAAAACCTCCAGGAAAGAAAACTTTTCATGGTGGAGTTGGTGTCGGTTCCTGTACAGTGCTTGCTTCCCTGATGCATATCATACACTTACTACTACAATGAGGTTGTATGAGCCTGCAGAACCCATGGTGTCTTTCTGATAGTGAGTGAGGCTGCCTGCGAGTTTGGCTGCCCAAGGGGGTCACTTTAGAAACAATTAGGAAAATTATGTCTTAGTGCTCATGTCTCATCCAAGGTGATGAACTGAAACCTGTGGTGACTTGTTCCTTCACTGGCCCTGGATTTTTAGTATCTGCTGAAATGACCTCGTGAGTTGCTGGATGTAGTGAGGGAATGAACAATATTGCTCTTTTCTGATCTAGATGAGCATTGTCAGAAAGATTAATCAAGTCCTCCTGCCCTCAGGAGCTATTGCAGGGCTTTGTATGTGTCTGAGAACATTTCATTTTGTCATACTGAATAGTCCCCAAATGCTAGTCTCCTCAGAAGAGACAGGCTTCTTGTGAATCACTGGCAGTCAGTGTGGACGGGACAGTTGCTGTCTAGATCTCTCAAGTTCTGTAGGCACTCCACAATGGCAGCTCAGCATTCCAAGGGAACTGAAAACTGAGTGCATTGGGAAGGACCATGCATAGGGGAGGATATTTTACCTTCATAGTAGTTGGTGAAGCCAGCCGTCAGCAGAGGGACCAGAGGAGTTAGATGCTATAGTGATAAGCAGTGTTTCATAGAAGCCTTCTAGATAAAGAGCTCTCAATATTGGTCATTAGAGAGTGGAGTGCTCTGGCTAATGTTGGCACAGATTTATGCAGATACTTCTCTGCTTTGTCAGGCAATAATGTATGGCCTTTGGTATGAGATTTTTGAGTATGTAAGGCAGCCTCACAACCACAGTGCAGGCTGTAGCATATGGGATCACCTATTACCTCCATGTGAATACTGTCTTCCATCTGGCCTCTTGAGTCAGGTGGCAGATCTAATTTTGATCATAATTCCTCATGATAATTAACCATTTGGTTGCCATGCTGGCATTCTGACATTTGAGGGTGACACTGGTGCTGGTGGGTTTCTAGCATTGTGTCCTATCGTGGACTGGGTTGGGATGTGTGAGCTTATTTCCTTTGTAGCTTACCAAGTTCTATCTATTCTGGAGATCTAGATTTTTCATAAGATGAGCTACCTCATAAGATGTTAGATTTGGCAGCATCTTTTACCTAGGGAATCAGTCTCCCTGTGAGCTGAATTTAAGTGGGTCCTTGAGGTGAACTTTCCAATTGTGAGTCTGTTTGCCTTGTGATCAATCAAGTCTAAACTTTCCATTTGCTTGTGATACCTGATGTATACTCAGAACATGATGTCATCTTGGGGAGGAACTGATGAGGTGACATTTGTTTTTCAAACTTTATTATAAAAGCTTGCAAATAAAATATACCATAAAGCTAACAAGACCCAAAGTCTGACACCTCAGTGAACTTCTGTACAGTTAGTACAGCCATTCTGAAGGTGTGGAACTTCACATTGGATTTTACATTTATTTGTTTTTTTTGGTTTTTCGAGACAGTGTTTCTCTGTGTAGCTTTGCCCCTTTACTGGAACTCACTCTGTAGACCAGGCTGGCCTCGAACTCGCAGAGATCCGCCTGCCTCCGCCTCCCGAGTGCTGGGATTAAAGGCGTGTGCCACCACCGCCCAGCTGGATTTTACATTTTTAATGTTGAATATATTTTTATGCACATAACATCAACTCCCCCCCAAAGGCCACAAAATGACCATTAGAATTATGAAAGCAATTAACTTTATATCTTCTTCCAGGTCCATTTCTGGCACTAAGTCCTTCACACCAAGTAGTGGTGTTGAAGGGATCTCTCAATTTGACCAAATTCATTTCCAGAGTTTGGAAATATTTCTGTGGACCCTTCTGGATCCTTACATGAGGTTTCTCTGAAACTGAGGTACCAGATATGGGAAGGCAGGAATAATTTCCTATCTTTACAAAAAGTTTCCAGTAGGTGGCGATCTGTTATCTTTAGAATTAAAAAACCATGTGTGACCCAGAGATGAGTTCCTGGTTTTGTCCCCAACTTTTCTGGGTGAGATGTAGTGGGGAAAGACTGACTTTTCCCATCTTGGTGCAGACTACTTACTGTATAATTTTTTTTTTGTCCTTTAAAAAGCAAGATGATAGTCCATCTCTCACTGGGCATGGGATGCTCTTGGGAAGACTTGACCCAGGGGAGGTGGTATTCTCCAGCTGAGACCATTCTTACCTGCTGACAGCATTCTCACAGTTAAAAGAACAAATTACTGAAGGGAGAAATCGGATGCATTTTCTGGTCTGCAAGCTTGTTGTATGTGTCATGTTAAACTTTTCAGCAAAGTTTCAAGTGATAATCACAATAAGCTAATATGGAATGATTATGCAAATCTGGTTACTAGTGAGGAAGGCTCTTGTACCAGAGTTCTGGATGTATTACTGTGGTCACCAAAGTTACTGCAAAGCACAAGGATGGTACGTTTTATACATGGAAAGAGGAGGTAGAAAAGTTTTGGGATAGTTCTGTGTCTACTTAGGTTATTTCCAGGTAAATTGAATCCTCCCATTCTGTATTAGTTGGTGTTCTCTAGAGTCACAGAACTTATAAAACTTACCTACCTTTCCTCTATCTATGAGTCTATTGTAATGACTTACAGGCTGCATCAGACCATGGCTAGCTGTGAATATAAAGTACAAGAGTCCAGTTAGTTCCTCAGACCCATGAGGCTGTGTGTCTCCGTTGGTCTTCTGTATATGCTGGAATTCTTAAGTAGACTCCATGCCAGTGAAGACATGGGCAAGGCAAGGGCAAGCAGGTGAAGACAAACACACCCCCTTCTTCATTATCCTCCCAGCAGAAAGTATGTCCCAATTAAAGGTGTGTCATCCAGCCTCAAGATCCAGATCAAAGGCATGTTGTCTTCTTGCCTCAAATTCTGAATCACATTGTGCCCTCTATTTCTGGCTTATAGTTATTTTCAGATACAGTCAAGATTGACACCTGCGACTAGCCACCACACACACCTTATTTAGAATTTGCTAGAACACACAGACTGGGGGAAAGCTGATAATTTGGCAAGGGTAGAGTTCTCCAGAAGCTCCAGTCTGTAAAGGACTTCATGTATTAGGAATGTCTTGTTCATCAGTTCTTTAAAAGATGAAGTGTTTCCCAGACCTTGTCATGGTTGGAGATTTATTTCCCCATGAAGTGGATGCTGACAGGGTTGGATGCAAGGTACTAATTTAGGATTACTCTTTTCACGTTCTTCTGTATCGGGGAGTTTCAAAGGCAGGATCAAAGAACTTGACCTGTTCTATGAAGAAGAGCTATCTCATTCCTTCAGTTGTCTCCATAGGGAGCCCTGGAGTAGCAATGTCCTCAAGTTGTGATGTGCTGACCTCAAACAAGGTCTTGATACTCCAGTAAATGGGTGTGGGCTGCTCTTCAAGGATTCATTCAAGGGAGGTGACAATCGGGAGCCAAGGCCATCCCTGTCTGATTACATTCTCACAGCTGGGGAGGGAACAAGTTACCCCTGACAGGAGGACTTATTAGACATTTCTCCTGAAAAGTCTCTTCCCCTGACAACCATGCTCCTCTGAGTTGGGAGTTGTAGGATTCTCCTGTCCATTACCATCAGAATTGGAAATGGAGTGTCCAAAGGGTCACTTGTGTGCCAAGCCCTCTTCCTGCCCCAACTGTGGCTCAGCAGGCACAGATTTGCCTGGAGAAAGTCCACACCTCTGAGAAGAACCTGACTGTACCTTGTGCCTGTTGGTCCTAGGACATAAGGGACTAGAACTGTCCCTGACAGAAATAGTTTGAAGTTTTGTGCTTCAGGGTTAGAGATCCTGGTCTTGAAATTTCTGAGGGCAGAGAGCATCCGTCATGTGAGTGGGTCCTTGGGAATGATGGCAAGTGGGTCACTCCTGCAGATGTTCT
>CABHPR010155155.1:23065-44025 GCA_902168415.1 Peromyscus melanophrys
CTCCATAGTAACACAGTGGGTCACTCCTGCAGATGTTCTCCATAGTACCACAGTGAAGTTTAATGTACTTGAAAAAAGATGCTGCCTTCTTTGTAGCACCTTCTTACATCCCCTCTGATCTCCTCCTTCTCCAGAATTCTGAGTTGACAGTCTTCTGGCTTGGTCGTTGAGGCAGGTAACGGGTAGAGTCCATGGTTATTGATGATTTCTATGCTTCTGCCACTTCAAAGCCACTGAAGTGGATGTCTGGTCTGACCTTGCATGGGATGATGTGTTTTGGGTTTGAATGTTCCAAGAACTCAGGGAGAAGAGAGGTGAAGCTTCTGAACCTAGGATATTTACTAAAGATGTGTGTGTCCTGTAACAACTTAACCCTGGTCCTGCTTTGGTTGCAAGAAACTGAGGCAGCCAACTTTGTCCACAGATGGCCAATACGGCCATGTAGAGGAATGGAGAACTAACTTTGAGCTTGGCACTGACTGTACTGGAGTCAAATTGTCTGAAGTGATTGCTAAAGTAGTCATGGCAAATAGTACCTTAACACGTGAAATTGGCCTCAACAGTTTCTGTCTCCCTCTTTTTAATGTAAAATCCCCTCTGCTAGCCTGTACTCTACCACCATGATGCTGCTTTTGAAATGATATCCCCATCCTTGTGCCCTGCCTCTGTAATAGCCAATAATGTTGGTTTCTGCCATGGACACAAAGAATAAGCATCAGGCCACCTGTTTACTGTGGGCCCATGCAAGACATAGCCACTGCCCACTTCTGAGTGTTCTCTTATGCACAGGCCACTGATGCAGAAAGACATCTTTGGGGATGGCTGTCTCCCAACTTGTGCTTCTCCTATCTGAGTAAATGATTTGCAGTGCTTGAGTCTAGCTTGAGTCTGATCAAGTTGTGACAATGTTCTTTTCATTCAAAGGACAAAATACTGCCAGTGATTCCCATCCTCATGTCTTTCCAGGCCTTTGAACAGGCTGTAACTCTGACTTTTCTATGGATTAATGCTGCTGGAAATTGGATATCTGCATCCCAACTCTGAAGGCATATCCCCTGGGTTTACCAGAAGCACTAATAATAGCTGTGGTGGGTTCTAGAATGCTTAGAGAATCAAGAAGTGAATGTCATGGAGTTTTGAAACATTTTCTGTAATGCTGCTTTTTTGAGACTTCGGGGTTAACTGTGATGCTTGTCTAACCTTGTGAAAAGGTGAAAAAATTCTCAAGTTATATCTGAACCATCAAGTGTTCCATCATGTGGGGTGCCATGGACAGCTCAGTTCCTCCTGTGACCCAGTAGCAATCCAGAACCAGAAATCTATTCTTTTGGGTAATAGAAAATGGAATTTCTCTGGTGCCCTGGGTGTCTAGAGTATGGTTTTCTTACTGTGACTGCACAAGGTTCCATGTAACTTATGTTTATTAATAACAATCCCGGGAAATGAGTTTTCTCATTTCTTTCTGTTGTATAAGGCCAAGTGGCAGAGCAGCTTGCACCAGCCATCACGTCCACTCTGGCTTGTTCTGGATTCCACTTTGACCTACAGTTTATGGATCACGTAGTAAATGGGTCTGAGCACCCAAATGTGGGAGTTTGTTACTGCTGGAATAAAAGCTTGATTGAGCACAGGCTACCTGCTTTCTGTGCTGTGTAAGAAATAGCAGCTCACTACCCACTGCAGAGTGTGTGTGTTCTCATAGGCCAAGGCCACTGATACAGCAGGATTGACTCTCAGGAGATGGGCATTTTCTAACTTGTCCTCAGGCCGCATTCAACCACCTAATGTGTGTGCTGCTTATTGGTCAGTAGTCTAATGAAATCTCTCAGTAATGGAGCAGTGGCTGTGGATTCATGGTAACAAGAGAAAGCATGGTGGGAGGGAGGTGTCATGAACTTCATGAAAGTGTGTTATTTTTACTGCCCGGGGAAGGCAGCTCTAACCAGTGGACCATCAACTGCTGGTTCAGTGACGTCACTGCCTTTTGCCTACTATCTTGTCATCAAGATTTAATACAAAATACATTAAGAATGGCAGGGTTTGTATCAGGATTCAGAATTTTTTGATTCTGCCCCACTTTAATATTCTTGCCTTCTGTCTTCCTGAAGTGTGGCTGCCTGAATATATTTTTGATAAGTGTCCTTGCTAGTGGGCAAAGATGGCTATAATGATGTTTAGGCATAAATTTGTTACATGTTTTGTATGGAATTCTACACTGTATTGGATCAAATATCTAAGTTTCTCCTAAATTTGGAAAAACTGTAAGAAGGCATGAGTTGTCCTCATACTCAATGTTAAAGTGCACAATGCAGTGTTAATTATATAAATGTCCACATTCCTAGAGCTTACCAAGTGTGTGTGTTGTGCATGGGAAGGGGATCCAACAACTTTGCTTCTTGGTACCTCATGGTAAAAAGTGACCTAAAATTAGCAACACCATTGTCTGTTACAGGCTTAAATTTCCTTGCCAAGTTCAGAATTGGGGGGGGGGGCACGCACCTCCACATTAAGATAAGATTTATTACTGAAAGTAGATCACACAGCATGGAGCCCGAGTCCTAACTAAGGTCCCTGTAAGCTGGGAAGCAGGGATGCTGATGGGAGCAATTGAGTCAGGGTCACAGTTGAGAGCCCAGGGGATCTGGAGACATAACTCAATGAGGATGAAGACCTGAGGGCTTCTCCAGGGGATGTAATAGCCATTATGAAAGCCTCAGAGTAGTGGATCAACTGGGCATGTAACTACAACATGAAGATATAGCCTGACAGCCCATGTATTCTGTGACTGTAATTCCCCCATAAAGATACAGCCCTAGATCTTCTAGCTCTTGGGCTTTAACTTTCCCATGAGGATGAAGCCTGTGAGCTCTGAGAGTCAGGGCCATCAAACTTTGCTTCTGGTGCTCTTGGTTACCATGTTTCTAAGCTTGGAGTTTCACAGATAGATATAATCCAATAACTCTTCTATCTGCATCCATGCCCATGTTGGTAGACAGTTCTGCCACACTGTGGCTGGATGCCCTCAAAATCTGTGAGGCCTCCACGTGCTCTCCCTGAAATGTTTTCTAAGAAAACTCGGTCTCAGGAGTCCTCCTTAGTTTTCCTACCTTTGGTGGCATTAGAATGGTTGTGCCAAACAGGTGGTATAATGGCCACCATCACTGATAATTCCGTATCTACTCTGGGCAATCAGGTGGCATGATGAATTTTGGGCTCTTGTGGAGCTGTTGTATGGAGCATAAGAGACTGATCCCAACACAATCTGTAAGAAGAGTCTGTCTGGTCTGCCCTTAGGGATGAGTCTGTCTTGTTTGTTGAGTCTGGGCAAATGGTTTGGAGGTTCTTATCAGGCTGTAAGAAGTGAAACGTAAGTGCTCATGGTTGTGACATATCCAATCTTGTCACTGAAACAAGATGATTTCTTCTAGCTGTTTGACTGTGCACAGCCTGGGACCAGGGTCTCATGTCCACCTTTGACTCTTGAGGGATTCTTGTGGTCATACTGAAGTAAACCTGACAGGTGGAGCAAGTGCAAGGCTGTGGAGTGCTCAGTCCTCTCCTGAGCCGATTTCTGCTGTTTTCCTTGTAATGTTCCTCTCACCTCATGTGGATTGAAACTGTCTCCTTGTCCCCTTTAAAACAGATTAAAGGACGTAGTTACTTTTTTTTTTAATTTTTGTTCCTTGACACTTTGGGGGGCCTGCCACCCGTCTCCCACATAAATACATGGAGGTTTATTCGTTCTTATGGATGCCCAGCTTAGCTTCGCTAATTTCCTGCCACCTTTTAAGTCATGCCATCTACCTTTTGCCTCCTGGCTTTTACCTTCTCTATTCTGTATTCAATACTTTACTTCTGTGGCTTGCTGTGTCCCTGGTGCCTGGTCCCTGATGTCCATTTCAGTGACAATACTTTGACACTTTCAGGCACTGAGGTGGAATGTCAGAGGACTGTTGCAATTCTGTTGGTTGGTCCATTGAAAACTTCCGAGGGTCATGTGGGAAGGAAGAGACTGACCATCTGGAATTTGGCCCCCAGCAGGACCATGGTATATTAAACTGAACTCTAGGCTGCCCTCTAGTAGAAGTTTCACAGGGCTTTGCTGACTTGGAGTCCAAGAGGCTGAGTACTGTGCCTATCACAGTCAATATATTGACTCATGCACTTAGAATATGCTTCTGATATTCTGACCCAAACACTAGTCACCATTATAGCTGTCACACACAGGCTTAAACCATAAACTAGAGGTATGTTTTTTCTTTCTTTTTTTTTTAAATAGCAATTGATTTGAAATGCTGGGAATGAGAGGGCTGTGTGCTCTGAAGGAGACACACCAACAACCCAGAAACATAGCACTCTGATTATATGCAATGGACAGCAGGGTGCCTCTACTGATGGTAGGGGGTCTCGGTAGGGGACAGTCTCAAACTTCAATAATCCCAGGGAGGATTCTTCCATTCTCTCCAGGAGGCTTCCATATCTCATTATCAAGCACAGCAACCTTCCACAATTTGTTGTTTGCAAGGAAATGTGTACTCTCCTTGTCATAAATACAGGAATGAAAGCATTTATGACAGATGATTGTAACAAAAGGGATTGTCTTGGGTTTTCTTTTCGACCTTATTATATCCAAGAGTTTGGGACAGACTTGCAAAGTTTGTGAAATCTCTCTACAAGTGCTTTGCCATGGATGTCATTGCTCTTCAGAGGTGCTGGATACAGGTCCTGGGCCAGCTTGCTTAGCGTTGATGTGTAGTTCAGAAGTTGTTTCAGGACAGGCAGAGAGAGTTTATTTCCATAGAAATTAAGCTTGAGGAGGAGCTGGGAGCATCGGCTGAGGGCAGGCATGAAGCACTGAACTCAGAATCTTCCAGCCAACGTTGCTCCAGATATAGGGTTGGTAAGGTGGCTGGCACTCAGCAATTCCAAGTGGCTTAAGACACACTTCGCTTCAGTGTGCTTATGAGAATCCAGGGACAGCCTGGGGGAGCTGAGGCAGTCAGATGGATTTCAAAATGGAAAGTCACAGGCAGCGGGTCCTCCTGTCCTCTTCTGTGGATGAGCTTTCTCAGTGTGGGCCTTTTTGGATCGTGGGAAAACACTAGTAACCTCTCTTAGAAATGGCTCACCGCTGTCAGCAACTCTTTTTAAGGGCACATCTTACTGCCAGGCTGCATGGATATTTTTTCTGTCCTGTTTAATAGAACCACATGAGGCAGGGGAAGAAATCTGGAACTTTAGGGGTATTGGACACTTGAAAATGTGCTGGAGTCTGGGAAAGGATGGCCCCAGAGTCTGCTTTCAAGAATCTCAAACCACACGACAGGATGCTTCATCACATCCACCTGTAGATATATAACATATACACATGTGTACTTAAAGGGCTTTAGTGGTGTCTCTTGATGCTGACTTCCAGATTTCTTGAAAGGTCAGAATGTCCCCCTATGTCCAAAGATGGCATGCTGGAGAAGCTGTCTTAGCAGAGGAGAGCTGTGCTAGGGAGTCTGCAGTCCCTCCAAAGGTGGTTCATGGGAAGAGGATAAATTAAGGTTTCCACAATTCTGACAGGAGGGAGCAGTTGGCTAATACTTTGGTCAGAGTCCAGAGGACTTGCCCAATTGAACAGACTCCAGAGTACCCTAGACTGAACTTCTAGCATTCAGGTAGTGGACTGGCCTGGCTGTGCTTGCCTCTCACGTTGGGAAATCCTCTGAACCTGTTGAACTGTGTCCACGAATGTGAAGAGTTGAGGCAGCAGGCTGCTTAAATGGAAGCGAGAGCTCACTCCTCAAAACTGCAGGAAGGAAACAGTCTATGCTCAAAATGGTAGGAGTCTTTGAGTGTAAAGACCACCACCTTGAGCAAGGCTGCATGCATCTCCTAAATATACCCAAATAGTGTCACTGACTGGGGACATGCTTGTATTCAGATGTCCAAGTCTATGGGGGCATTTCATTCAAACCAGCACAAGAAGTTGGAGGCTTGGAGCCATATCTGTCCACGGGCAGGTCTTCAGGAAGGAGTATCCCTGCTCTACAGTGGAGGCTCCTCAACTTTGTGCACTGGCCCACCACCAACACTAGGATAATTGCACAAAGTCAGTTGATGGCTGGGTCAATCTACAGGTTCAGCAGGTCTCACTTAGATTTGTGTTTTCTGGAGTTTGAAAACTATCCTTGAGTAGACACTGCGATGGCTTTGTCTCATTTTGGAAGCATTAGGAAAATTGGGGTCCCGTTTGTTTTCTTATAGGGCAGCATCCTGAAGCTGTCCTGTACCTTGCTGGTATCTTTTGATCTCCAGCACATGAGTTGGAAGTCACCCCAAAGGGAGAATTGTTTCTGTGTGCTTATAAATGTCTAATATCATTGCTTCCAACTTTGGCCGTGGAGTGTCTGGAACAGGCTGGCTTCACTTGGGAAGAAGTGATTCTAGGGACAGCAGCTTGTTTTTGAAAGCTGATCTAAGATTCAATAGGGCATGATGGTTTAAGCTAGCTATTTGGATTCCTTTGAGTGGGCTAAGTAATCTTTACTTAGGCATTGGGATGAAAGAATAAAACGCCTATGGCTCATCTAACCAAGCAGCCATTCGTGTGGAGAGATGACTTCAGACTGTCCCTCCAGTTATTCTGAGATTCTTTTTGGTACTGATGGGCTGTTAGTTCCAGTCTGTCTGGAAGTGTTCACTTTTACACTGGTCAGTCATGGCTTCTGGCTGGAGAAATTGAGACGAGGTACATGGCCTTCGCTGTCTGTGGATGTCAGAGGATAAGTAGGCCATTTGGTGTAAACCTGAGAAGGGATCTTGCAGCAAATACCAGAGGGACACAATGTTGGGGAGGGTGTCTCAA
Organism: Peromyscus melanophrys; assembly: GCA_902168415.1. Taxonomy (NCBI): domain Eukaryota; kingdom Metazoa; phylum Chordata; class Mammalia; order Rodentia; family Cricetidae; genus Peromyscus; species Peromyscus melanophrys. The sequence continues at coordinate 29,919 of CABHPR010155155.1, forward strand.
AGACAGTTCTTTGATTTTTATATTTTTCTTATCAACAGATATGTAGTGTCTGTGTCCTGCTGATAAGGGTCTTGAAAGATTTTTATCATAAGGGATTGAATCACATGACTGTGTCCACTTGTGATGAGCAGTTCATCTCATCTGCTGCTGCTGGTCTGTGAAAGGACCATTATGGCTCGCACTTTCATGGTTTTAGTGTAATCTGTTGCTGAAACAAAAACAGTACAGTCAAAAGAAACTTAAGCAAGCAAGTCTGGGTTATTTCACTTGTACTTTGGTGTCACAGTCCATTACTAAAGGAAGTCAGGGCAGGAAGCTGGGTCAGAAAGCACTGGAGAAAAACTGCTTGCTAGCTTCCTGTCTGGTCTGTATTCAGCTGGCATTCTGATCTAGTTGAGGCTCATCTACTTAGGGATGCTGCCATCCGTATTGGGCTGGGCCCTCCACATCAGTCAAGACAATCTCCTACAGATGTGTCCACTGGCTAATCCAATCTGAGAAGTTCTTCAGGTTCCCATCTTCCCAAGGGACTAGTTTGTATGACAATGACAAGAATAATCAGTGCATTGGTTTAAATGTTGGAATAAGCGAGAAATTCATTCCTAAGAAGACCAAGACCCTTAACAACCTTGGACCCTCATCAGTCTCATGGATTCTATGAATTCTTACCACCCTTCAACTCCAATTCTAGAGAAGATACACCCTTGGAAAATCATGGGTCTTGTATTTCTTGCCTTTTCTGCAATAGGAACAGTGTGTTCTAGGCAAGAGTTCAGATGACCTGTCTGTATTCACAACAAGAACAATTAGACTATGCTGAGTGTGTGTGGATGAACAGCCCTCATCAACTGAATCACTCACTGAAGACAACAGGAAGAAGCAACTTCTTCCATTCATCTTTATTGCTCATTGTATGATAAAATACTGAGAACAAAAGCAACTTAAGGGTGGAGAGTGAGAGGTCTTATCTCCCAGATCAGTGCTACAGTCTACCATAGCATGGAAGTGACAGAGGCAGGAGCTTGGTTGATGAAGCCAGTCATATGCATGTATATCTATGTTTAAGCAGAGTAATGCCAAGTAATCCATGTGGGCTTGCTTAGTGCTACACTATTTTCTGTCTTGAAATTTTCAGGACCCCAAACCTAGACACTATTCCTAGGGTATGGTGCTACTTGCAGTTCAGATTGTCTTCCTACATTAATTAAGAAAATACCTTAGACATTCTGAAGTCTGCCTTGATCTGTATAGTCTCCCACAATTTCTAGAACATCCTTCCTAGATGATTCTATTGTGAAGTTGATAGTGTCCAAAAAGTTTTTCTACCTATAGTTAGAATACCTAGATTCTATAATGATGTTCAAACTTGGTGCTGCAACTTGAGTGCACTGCATTTTGTATAAGGATTCTCTAGATGAGCAGAAACAATGGGATGAGTAGATATGCTATTCAAGGATGAAGTCAGTTAGCACCAAAATAGCAGCAGTGGCTGAATCACATCTGAGAAGCTGAGAAGCCAGTAGTTGCTGGGTCTTGGAGGTTGTCAAGGACCTCAGCATTTGGAGTATTCCCACAGTAGCTGTCACTCAGATGGGAATCCTTGAGGCTGAGTGCCTCAGCAGTGCTAATCTGTCATAGAGAACCTGAAAGGTTGTTGGAGAGCTCTCCAGTCATGAGTCCACAATAGAAGACATTCAAAGCTGGTTCTGACAGAGCAACAGGATAAATCAACTCAGAAGCAAGGGGAAAGGCAAGACATCTTCTGCCACATCCTTGTTGTGACTTTGACCCACTTTACTTATTTCATGAATTATAACCCGCCTTTCCTGATTGATTTGCATGTGTGTAGAATGTAGAGGCTCTAGGAATTGGTTTCCCTTTTACTATATGAGGGGAAATCCAATTAGTTCTTTGTATAGGCTGAAGTGTCTTTGTTTTGGGATATGTTGTTAATCTCTCCCAAGAACTTGTTGCAAGCTCTTTGCCAATGTTCATTTTCTGCTCATAATGAGGCAATTTCAGCATTAGCAAAAGTTACTATTTCTGCTGTCTGTTCCTGCAATTTGATGAAGTCTCATTATCCTTTCAGAATCAATTCAGAAAACTTTTCTACACAGGTCTTAAACTTTTTACAGTGTGCTAAAAATAGCCTTTCTAAGATACTTTCTCTCTGCAAGAGAACTCCTGTAGGAAATGAGTAGAAGCTAAAGTAACTAAAATATAACCAAGCTATGTCTCCAAGTGATCCACGTTTGCAAATTGTCATTTCTTTTCTACCAGAGACAATTTTCTGCCAGCCTCAGCTGATAATATTCTTGGACTATTTAAGTCCTTACTGCATGGTAGGGTTTGAAATAAATTACTTAGCTTTTGAGCAGGTAATCCAATTTTGGGCTGTATCCTGTTAATCTCTCCCAGCAGTCTTTGAAAATTATTAATATTTGTTATTGATCTCTCTTGATTTGTACTTGCTGTGGTTGAATTTTTGTAATCCTATCCTAGTCTGATTGTGAGAGGTGGCCGTAAGTGATGCACAGGGTCTGCATGTGCTTCTTCTAGCACCTGAGCCACTCTGTAAGGCAGCCTACTAGAACATCTGACCATTTATATTACATAAAGATGCTGGAGACAGTGCTTTCCCAGTTACCCAGATTCCAATGTGCTCCTCTTCCAGCTCTTCAGAATCTTGCCTACTGATAGTATTTGTGATACCTTCTAGCACGACTCTGTGCATGTTTCTCAATGTGCTCCGGGGAAGAGCCTTTCATTCTGCCCTTAGGGATGAGTCTGTCTTTTGTTGATTCTGGGGAAATGGCTTGGAGGTTCTTATTAGGCTCTGAGAAGTAGAACATAAGCACTCATGGTTCTGACATATCTTAATCTTGTCACTGAAACACGATGCTTTCTTCTAGCAGTTTGACTGTTAGGCACAGTCTGAGACCAGGGTCTCATGCCCAGCTCTGACACGTGAGGGATTCCTGCAGTCATACTGAAGTAGACCTGGAAGTTGGAGAAAATGCAAGGCTGTGGAGTGCTCAGTCCTCTCCTGAGCCGATTTCTACTTCTTTCCTTGTAACGTTCTGCTCACCTCATGTTGATTGTCCCCCTTTCTCTCCCAATAGAGTACTATCTCCTTGTCCCCTTTAAAACAGATCAAAGGATGTAGTTACTGTTTTTTTTTTTTAATCTTTTTTCCTTGACTTTTGAGGTAAGGGGGAACCTGGCACCCATCTCTCAAATAAATGCATGCAGGTTTACTCATTCTAATGGATGCTCAGCTTAGCTTTGACATATTTCTGCCACTTTCTAAGTCATGCCATCTACCTTTTGCCTCCTGGCTTTTTTAAAAAAAATTTATTATGTACACAGAAGAGGGTGCCAGATCTCATTACAGATGGTTGTGAGCCACCATGTGGGTGCTGGGAATTGAACTCAGGACCTCTGGAAGAGCAGTTGGTGCTCTTAACCTCTGAGCCATCTCTCCAGCCCGGCCTCCTGGCTTTTACCTTCTCTATTCTGTATAACTTTTTTTACTTCTGTGGCTTGCTGTGTATCTGGTGCCTGGCCCCTGATGTCCATTTCAGTGACAATACTTTGACATTCCACTTCAGTGCCTGCAAGTGTCAGGGGTTTGTTGCAATTCTGCTGCTTGATCCATTTAAAACTTCCCAAGGTCATGTGGAAAGGGAGAGACTGACCTCTGGAATTTGGCCCCTGGCCGGACTATAGTATATTAACCCTGACTGTACTGCCTTCAGGTGGAAGAAGCTTCATAGGGCTTTGCAGACTTGGAGTCCAAGAGGCTGAGTACTGTGCCCATCACAGTCAATATATTGACTCATGCACTTAGAATTGGCATCTGATATCTTGCTACATGGAACACCAATACTAGTCACCATTATGGCTGTCACACACAGGCTTAATCCATAAACTAGAGCAGTGTTTATTTTTTTAATAGAAATGCAAGAGACATGCTGGAAGGAGTGGGCTGTGTGCTTTGACACAGACACAGCAGCAACCCTTAAACACAGCATATTGATTATCTGCAATGGACAGAAGGGTACAGCTATTCATGGTACGGATCTCTCTGGGGAACAGTCTCAACCCACAATGATCCCAGAGAGGATTTCATCCATCCCACACACTAGGCTTCTATATCTCATTACCAAGCAGCAACCTTCCACAATTTATTGTCAACAAACACAATGTTTGCTCTCCAAGTCAGGGAAAGACCTGAAAACATTTTTATTAGATGCTTGTAGTCAAGAGACTGTCTTGGATTGCTTTTTGCTTGGGACAAATTTGGTCAAATGTGTCTACAAGTACTTTGCCACTGATATCATAGCACTCTAATGGGATAGAGCATAGCTCCTGGGCCAGCGTGCTCAGCTTCTCTTGTCTGTGTGGTATAAGAATTGTTTCAGGACAGGCAGAGTTTATTTCCACAGAAATTGACCTTGAGGAGTAGCTGGGAGTATTGGCTCAAGGCAGGAATGAAAGCACCGAACTCAGAATATTGCAACCCACACAGCTCTAGTTCTAGGGTTTGTAATTTGGCTGTACTTTCTCAAGAAGAATTCCAAGTGTCCTAAGGCATACCTCACTTAAAAGTATGCTTATGAGATTCCAAGGGTGTTCCTGGGGAAGCTGAGGCAGTCAGATGGAGTTTAAAATGGAGAGTCCAAGGCAGCAGGTGCTGTTGTCCTGTATCAAGGATGAGCTTTCTCACTATAGGCTTTTTTGGATCGTGGGACAAACCCTAGTAAGCTCTGTTGGAAATGGCTTACCCCCTGCCCTCAGCCCTTTTTAAGGGCACACCTTTACTGCCTGGCTAGAGTGGCATTTTTTCTCCCTTCTTTAATAGAACCACATGTGGCAGGGGAAGCACATCTGGGACTTCAGGAGTGTTGGACACTTAAATATACTGGAGTCTGGGAAAGGAGGCCCCAGAGTCTGCTTTCAAGAATCTCAAATTCCCATGATAGGAGGCTTCATCACATCCAACTTGGGATATATGACACATATATATGTGTACTTACAGGGTTTAGTGGTGTCTCTTGATGCTGACTTCCAGATTTAGTGAAAACTAAGAATGTCCCCCTGTATCCAAAGATGGCATGTTGGAAAAGCTAACTGTCCTAGAAGAGGTGAGCTGTGCTAGGGTGTATGCAGTTCCTTCAAAAATGCTCACGGGAAGAGGCTGAATAATTGAAACTAAGGTCTCCAAGATTCTGCCAGGAGAGAGCACTTGGCTATGACTATGGTCAGAGGCAACAGGACATGCCCAGTTGATCAGATGCTAAAAGATTACCCTTAACTAAACTTCTACGACTTTAGGTAGTGGACTGTACTTGCCTCTCCCCTTGCAAAATCCTCTTAACCTTTTGGACTGTGCCCAAAAATGTGAAGAGTGGATGGGGCAGGCTGCTTAAAACTCAGCTGAGAGCTGACACCTCAAAACTGCAGGTAGGAAACACTCCACACTCAAAATGGTAGGAGTCTTTAAACTCAAAGACCACCATCTTGAGCAAGGCTGCATCTCCTAAATATACCCAAGTGTCATTACCTGGGACGAACCCAAATAAGTTCACTAACTGGGGACATGCATATATTCAGATGTCCATGTCTATGTGGGCATTTCATTCAAATCGGCAGACTCAAGGGCTAGATCTGTCCATGGCCGGTCTTCAGGAAGGAGTGTTCTTGCTCTACCGTCGAGGCTCCTCAACTTTATGCACTGACCCACCACCAATACTAGGATAATTGCTCAAAGTCAGTTGATGGCTGAGGAAATCTACAGTTTTGGCAGATCCTGCCTACATTAGAGTTGTCTGGAGTTTGAAAATTATCCTTGAGTAGACACTGTGAAGGCTTTCTCTTATTTTAGAAATTGAGGAAATTGAGGAAATTGAGTCCTGTCAGTTTTGTTATAGGGCAGCATCCTGAAGCTGTCAGTTCATTGCCAGGATCTTTTGATCTCCAGCACAGGAGTAAGATGTTGCCCCAAAGGGAGAATTGTTTCTATGTGCATAGAAATGGCTGTGGAGTATCTGGAACAGACTGGCTTCACTTGGGAAGAAATGACCCTGGGAAGAACAGTTTGTTTTACAGAGCTAGTCCTTAAGATTAATAGTACATGATGGTTTAAGCTAGCAACATGGGTTCCCTACAACTGGCTAAGTAGCCTTTACTAAGGCATTGTGATATAGTAATAAAATGTCTAGGCTCATCTAATGAAGAAGCCATTGATGTGGACAGATGACTATTGTGGGAATTAACAAGGCAAGTCCACATAGTTAAAAAAGGTTCATTTTGGGGTAACTTACAGCCAGTAAAGGGGTTCATTAAGGGAACCAAGAGATGTGAGGTGTAGTATAGCCGGGTTCTCTGGAGAACTCTTCTTGGTCTCCCATCCAGCATCACAAAGAACCAAGAGAGCTGGCACATCCGGATCTTGTGTCTTAAGGGCTCCCAGCTTGGCCCCGCCCCAGGTGCATACCATAGGTAGGTGTGGCAGGTACCAGAAGCCTCACTAGGGTAGTACTTCTGGTCAAAGCTGAAACAGCTACCCAATGCAGATGACCTCAGACTGTCCCTCCTACTATGTTCTGGGATTATTTTTGGTACTGATGAGCTGTTAGTTTCTGTCAGGAAGCATCTACCTTTGCGCTCATCAGAAGTGGGTTTCTGGTTGGAGAAGTTGAGAGAAGGGCATGGACTTTGTTCTCTCAGGATGTCAAAGGCTAGGTAGGCCATTTGATTGGTGTAAATCTGGGTAGGGGTCCTACAGCAAGTAACAGGAGGACACAACCTTGGTGAGGGTGACTCAGATAAAGACTTGGTTCTTGGATTCTCATGTCTTAGTCAACACACATGTCACGTCTATGTCCTGACAAGGGTCCTGAAATCCTTTATCATAAAGGATTGAATTGAATGACTCTGTGTCCACCTGTGGTGGGCAGTTTGTCTCATCTGTTGCTGCTCTCAGGACTTGTTCTAGTTGGAGGAGACTGAATTCCTGACTTTGGAACAGGATTTCCACTACAAATCTCTGTCCTTCATTTACTTTCTGTGGTCAAGGGCAAGGCCGTTGGCAGTTGCTGGGCTCCTATTTCAGCTTCAGAACATTCAAAAGTGCCCTAAGAACTTAGCTATGGGAAAGGTATTGCTGATTGCCTAGCTCCTCTGACCTTAGAATTTAGTGACTTTGGTCCATGTTGTCTTGTGGCACATTGCATTGAAGGCTGTTCTGTTGAATGATGCCTTACTAAAGCGTTTTCAGGATAAAAGTTCTGGTGGCTATGAAGATGGCTTACATAAAAGGTCAGGACTCAGTAGCACCTTGACATTAACCCATATGAGGAAACAAGTTGTTTTTTTGCATATTGTCACTGAAGGTGAAGCTAGATTTGCAAGTTAAGTGTTTCTGGTTTGAACAAACTGCTGAGACTTTTGGAAGGAATGCAGGTAGTAAAAGCCAACCTTAGCATAGAAACTGCACCTGGCAGAAGCAGAGATCCTTGTCATGGGAGATGGCTATGGAGCAACTGGGGAGAGAGTGCTGGAGGCTGCTTGCCCCTCTACAGCTTATGGATATCATTAATGGCCACTGTATTCGATGTCTGAAGGGAAATGGAACATCCATACTCAGTGGCTATCATGTCTAGTTGGACTATTGAAAGCAGGAAAGCACAAGGTGTTCAGAAAACTCGGAGATTAAGTAGAGGTGGCTTATCTCAAGCTCTGGGCAGTATGCTTGTTTCCATGCCAATCCTTTCCTTGTATGCACACCTTGGACCATAAAGCCTGAGGTTTGGAAGTGTGAAACCCAGGGACAAATGGTTTGTAAAAAAAAAAAAAAAAAAACCCTTCAGGGCTATAGAATAATTCATACAATGGTAGCAGTGTATTCTACAGGTGACATCCTATCTTTAGGGAGCTGGTGCCCAGAGTCCTCAGTTTTAATAACAAAGGGTGTGATGTCTAGAGACTGTGGATTTCTGAGTGCTTCCTGGAGCATGTGGGGTCTCAGTACCTGATTTCCCTTTGAATGCTTCTTTGCTACATTGAAGTCCTAGCAGGATTCATTTGAGGATCATGTCCTTAATTCTCTAGAACATAAGTACCTTGGATAGTCCACAACATTATCCACTTCAAAGTTTAAGCCTTAATTTGGACTTCATATCTGTCTAGGTTTTAAAGGCAATTTTGACCATAAAGAATATAACACAAGATTTTATGTGAAAATAAACAGTCCAGTCAGGGTCTTTAATCATGACATTTTAATGGACAGCTCGGGGCCATTCTATAGTTAGCCGTCTGCCTCATCCTAACTGAACTCAAAAATGCATCCTTGTCCTAAGCTACTGCATTGGGCTACAGGGTGGGGCTTGTTCAGGATGGCATTCATATCACTAAGTTCCCATGCACCTTGGTGAAGAGAGGAGAGATGAGCGAATCTTGCACATGAATTCAAGGGGAGGGAGACCTTTGATAGTTAAGCTTTTATGAAACAGTGCCCTCATGCAATAATTTCCTCCATTCTCAAACTCCAGCTGCCAAAATAGGCTACTTCTGTGCTTCTGTGGCTCATAACTAACTTGAGTGCAGAGCAGCTACAGGGCAGAGGATAGCATCCCTTTTGTGCTTAAGTCCCAGAAGCATCTAGAGTTATTTTAGATGGATGCCTTCTCCACCCACCATGGTCATATGACATATCTTAACAGCCTAGCAGGAACTTTATTGTGTGACAGTGCCTATCTGGACATAATCAGTTGATGATGTAGTATCACATTAAAGTCTGCTGGCTCTATAGTTCCTAATGATCCACCAGGGATTTCTGCTGAGATCAGCATCACAGTGAGTCACTATTTGATTGGCTGTGGGATGTGTTTTCCCAGGAATTAATTTAACTTTGATCCAAGCATTGTCTCTTGGGAGGAGGGTTTTCCTAAGGAGCATTCCTATCTTTGCACTTCTTGTCCAAGGGTTTTCAATGACCTAGAGTAGCACCCATCTAAGGAAGGTGTCCTAAGATAGGTACAGTGTTCCACAGAGAGGGTCAGTGCTATGGCAGGTGGATTTAGTTCACCAGATGTCTTCCACTTCTGAGCTAGAAATGTCACCCAAGGGCTGATCATTATTACATCTCCAGGTTTGATTCTATTGCCTCTTTTGTGTGTGTGTGTTGAAACTTAAAAAAAAAAAAATCATTTCCACCTGTCCCTCTCCATTCTACAACTGCTTTCAGTCCCCCTCTTAATATGAATTACTTTTGCTATGATGAAACAGTGTGATAAAAAAAAAATCAAGTTGGAGAGGAAAGGGTTTATTTGCCTCATGCTTCCTTCCACATCCATAGTCCATCATCGAAGGAGGCTTGGACAAGTATTCAAACAGGGCATGTACCCAGAGGCAGGAGCTGCCAGGGTGATCCTTTTACTGGCTTGCTCCCCATGGCTTGATCTGCCAGCTTTCTTATAGAGCCTAGGGCCACCACCCCAAGGATGGCCTCACCCACAATGGTCTGGGACCTTACTCAATTAATCGCTAGTGAAATGTCCTAGAGGCTTGCCTATAGCCTTGTCTTGTGAAAGCATTTTCAAAATTGAGGTTCCTACTCAGATGATTTCAACTTATGGCAAGTTTGATATAAAACTATCCAGGACACTCTTCCTCTCAAAAACATGACCTCTAAATTGTTATGCACATATGCAACGTCTTCAGTCCATTGATCATCTGTAGCTTTTAATCTAGAGTGCGTCCTTGTGATATTTCCACCATCTATGTTGGCATGCCAACTGGTGTTTTCATTATTCAGGTTTTGTTTAGGCAAGCATACTGTTGAGACTTGGGGCTTTCCACACCTGACAGGGCTGTACCTACTACCTCATAGCAGAGGTCATGACCCCTCTGGCTCTTCCAGTCTTTTTAGTTCCTTGTTTCGCAATGATCTGTGAGCCTTAGCTATAGGGGTTGTACTATACAGAAAGGATTTTGGTTTCGATAGCCCATGGTCAGTTACACTCTTCATTTTGAAAAATTGTAAGTTTCTTGAATAGATTCTACCCCTCAAAAGGAAGCTTCTTTGAGAATTTACACTAATGGATGATTATAAGGATCCACATCTAGAATATTATTAGAGATTTCAATGGTTTAGCAAAGTGGTAATAGTAGGTGTTTGTCTCCCAGGTCCATGATCTATCCAGCCACAGGAAGTTGGCCAGCTTTCCAGTCCCACCCAGGCTTAAATTCCCTTCTGTTGAGTGGAACTTAATCCAATTTGACAGCTGTAGGTTACTTCCTGTATAAAAGTGCCACTACTGCACCATTGGGGATATCTTGCTGGGATGGTCATTGCTGTGCTTCATGGGCAGCCAGAGTGTATTCTTCTGGAAGCCTTGGCTTGCTTAACCCTGGGCTGCTTGCATTACTAGAATGTGGTCAGATGAGGTCACTAGTTCTCTGCATGAGACAAAGTTACAACCCTGATCTTGTTCAGCTTCATAATAATTACAAATGTGGCACCCTTCAACAGCTCAGTTCGCAGAAAAGGGGCCACTAGACTGGGTGAAATAATTTAAGTGTCTCGGAACTGTATCGGGGAACATCTCTACCTGATTTTTGGCATGTGTCTTGTCTGCCCTGAAAGGACTAACTACAGTCCATGTTTATTCATGAAAGTCCATTGGGATTATGAAAGCTGTAAAATAGACACCATTTAGGATGTAGGCTGCACATATGTTTCATTGTCTGAGTCTAGGACCTGGTATGAATGACTTCATTCCTGACAGTGAGACAGCTTTCCATATGCCTATATTTCCTGAAGTTAAGCTGATTTCACAAGTGCCTGTCCAGACTAGGCAAATATTTGTGTCCACTATCGTCTACACAGATGACAGACAGACTCAGAGAATATACTAAGCACTTGGGGATTCAGATTCTAAGCTTTGATAAATCAAGGAGCCCATGAAATGACTCAAACTTGTTATGTTCTTGAAAATGGGCACGCATGGTTTACAGGTGACCAACCCCCTCCCCGCCCAAGAAAATGTTGAGGTATGAGAAGGAATGAGGCTCAATTCTCAGTGTGGAACTACAAGCATCAACCTGGTGTGAGTTCTTTCTCTGTGTGGTTCCTTATGATGAAAGACTTGATACATATTAAAGATACCTGTGCTTCTCTGTACCTGCCCAAGGGTCTAAAGTGTTGCAAACTGATTCCAAAATTGCCAGTTTGTCTCAACTCAACCTTATGGTACTGAAACTCAGATGGATGATTCTCGTAGCCAGGTATCCTGTGCATTTTAAAAGGTTATCAACATTTTTAAACTGTTCTTCCTAGTTACTTTTAGCACTTCCAGATGTGACAAGAGAAAAGGTTTTCCTCCCTCACTGCTACAATTTTTCTGGGGTGCCATCTCTCCTTAGGTTGGGAAAGCTAGCTCACTGGTGCTTGAGGTCTTCATAGATGTTGCCAAGTCATCTATGGGATTTTATGGGTGGAATTCTGAATGGTTGTGCACTTTTTGTATTTTCTTAGAGTTAGGGAAAGTGTATGTGTGGGAGTGCATTTTCAGGTTCCTCGTGGCTTTACCCAGCAGGTCGGCATAAAGAGGATGATGGAACCAGGGGCCTGAGTGCAGGTGTCTGAGATGGTCTACACTTGGCCATGTTGGGGGTGGCTCCACCCCTTGGCGTCTCTATAAATGCCTTAGGGCAGAGACAGTCAGGGCTCATTGGAATAGGTTCCAGGCCCTCTGAATATTATCCTTTATGTTCTGTTTATCTCCACCTTCTAAATCCTTCTAATATTTCTTGCTGCTCGCATTCAAGAAAACTCTGGGGAACTTTGGGGTTGGTGGGTAAATGCCCCCCAGAATGGCGCCATGAACAGGGACTAAGGAAAAAAAGCGGGGGTGGGGGACTAAAGACAAATGAACAGGGACTAAAGACAAAGTAATAGGGACTAAAGACAAAGGAAAATAATAGTTTTATTACAGAGTTTTTGGTGTAAGTGTTGAGTCAGTTCCTGCCTGTGGAAAGGGAAATGTCCGGTGTTGTGCTGGAATATGAATATTAATAAGGGGCAGGGGGTTTATCCTCGAGAGAAAAGGAAAAAACAGACTGGAAGGATGTCCGATGCTGCAGGGCAAAATTCTCTTCTATCAAAATTTTCTATCTTCTATCTCTTAATTTCTATGTGTGAAAAATAAGTATAAGGTATAGTGTAGGAAAAACTTAGAAGTGTAAGATCGTGTAGAAAAAAATAAGGCAACTAGACAGAAAAACTCTTCAATTTTCTAACTTTGTGGGTTATGAACGCAAATTGGGAAGAAAAACATCTTTTTTTTTATCTTTATGGAGTAGTAAAAAAGGTCTTCTTTGAGCTTTTTGGGGAGAAGAAAGTTTCCTATGGAAACTTTTGGCCTAGGGACAGCTGAAATACTAAGTCCAAGTAGCAGGAGAAAGTGATTTCTCCCTGAGGCAAAAATGGGGGTGTAAGAAGCCAAAAAGTTTAAAGTTCAGAAGTTTTGAGGAAAGTTGGTTTTTCTGTCTGGGGGGGGGGGAATCTTAAACTGAAAAGCTTTTCTTGGAAAATTTGGGGGGAGGGAAATCTAAAAAGGCTTTCTTTCTCTCTCAAACCAAAAGCTCTTAAAGAACATAATCTTAAAAACTAAAGCCTTTAACTTTCTCAGAAGGACAAAATAGAATCACCTGACGATATTAGTACAGGAATCACCTGTGGTTAGCTCTAAGGGAAAAGAAGAAACCTCTTAAGACAGCAAAAACTCTCCAAGTTCTTTCAAGCTTTAAAAATCCTCCCTTGCAACACAGGGGGCAGAGATGGAGTTCCTAAAAACTCTAAGCTCTGTCTCTTCAAGTTAGTATAAAAGACAGTGGGTCAGAGTACCCTAAGAGAGATGCTTGGGAGAGTGTGGGTGAAGGACCCATACAGAGCCCAATAGGACAGGAAACTGTTTACTTGGGAAAAGCAAAAAGCCAAGCTTTTCAGTTACAGCTGAGCTGAGACATCAAGGGTTTTGTTTCTGAGTGAGCTTTTCAGAATGAAAAAGGTGCTCCTAATTGACCTAATGCAAAGATCCCCTGAAGCAATGTAAACTCTGTTAAACATTGTATACTAGCTTCTAACCAACAATTGTGAAGCAACTAGCCAGTACCTCTGAGTTGGAGTGCATTTCGGGGATACTAAGGTTCCTGCAGTTATAAACTTCCTGGAGCACAGAGCTGAGGCAGGAAGGTGCAGGACCCAGGGGAAAACTGCTAATGGACAAACAAAGCTAAAGCTGGTGGGAACAGTACTGTTGTCCGATTTCCTACAAGTCCCAGGTTGATAGGTCTACAGCTGCAAAAATATCTGAGAAAAGCTTTCCTATCGGAGAAAAGACCTTTCTGGGAAAGCAGTGTCAAGCCAAACTGCTTCTGTAGTTGGTCTGCCAAGTCAGAAGGCTGTCTGAGTCAAGAGCCTAGCCAGGGCAGAACACAGAACTATCCAGGAGTAAAGTTCTTTTTCTATCAGAGGAAGAAAGCGTCTTTTTGAGAAAAGCTTTGTTTGAACTGACTCCTGGTGAGATGAGTGTAGCACTAAGGGGTGATTGCCTCTGGCCTAAGCTCTGTCCTTGACAAACAAATGCAACCCACTGGGGGACTGGGCCAGGTGAAGGCCTGATGAGGCAAAACACCTGTTGTAATGTGAGCTTAGAGATGGCAAACCTCCCTTGTTAGAAAAGCAGAAGCTTGATTTCAATCTGTATGCAAACCACGCAGACCCTGAAAATGGAGATGGACTAAACCCCTACCTTCAGTAGCAGGAAAAGCCACCACTGTAGTGTCAAACTGTTTCTGGGGCAGAGGGGATAAACTGAGACTGAAGTGGGAACCGTCAGGGAGAAACTCTGAAGAAATGGAGAAGGACAGATTCCTCCCCCAGAAAATGCAAGATCTAAGGAAAGCTGCTAGAATTTGAGGCAGATTTTTTTTGGGGGGGGGGGGAGAAAGCCCCTATCCAAAGGCAGCTAGCAGAGGAACAGAGCAGCCTGAGATATATCTAAAGCCTTGCATCTGGGGGGAAAGGAACAAGCCAAAT